>JASCZI010212396.1:3359-13550 GCA_036250425.1 Stylosanthes scabra
AACTCATGGCCCGGATACTCCTTTTATTATCAGATCATTTACTGCTTTTTAACTGCTTTTACTGCTTTCAACTGCTTTCAACCTGCGAACTGCTTTCAAACAAACTCAACTGCAACCAACCCCAATCAAAAACAGACTTTCCCTTTCGCTTTCTGAGCAGAACGACCCGAGTCCTACTCAGCATTTTGGTTGCACCCTGTGACACCTCTTTTAAAACGTCCCGACACCTCCTGCGAGGGATAAGGTGCTTTCAGACTACAATGACGAAAGCATCCCCACCCGAGCGGGCGTGTTAGCAGGTTTGACTGATCGGGTATCCGATTTGTTCGACTTAAGTTTGTTAGAGCGCCTAACTCAGCGGAACTCTTCGATTTTGATTTGGCCATGGGCCCTTTCTCTGAATTCGGCTAGGGTTTCTAGTTTTTTGACTGCAATGGCTTCCTGAAATTTGCCGGGTCGGAGTCCACTATTAAGTGCATGGAGGTGGACTTTGGGATCAAGGTTTGGGATTTCTGTGGCGGCTTCTTGGAACCTCTCCATGTATTCACGGGGACTTTCGTGCTGACCTTGTTTGATGGTACTTAAGTAATCAGAATCATATTTGTAGATTGTTGAAGCAGCAAAGTGGTTGACAAACTGATCGGCCAGCTCTTGGAAAGACTTGATTGAACCCTCAGGTAGGGAGGAGAACCACAGAAGTGCCGAACCGTCAAGGAAACTGGGGAATGTTCGGCAGAGGATGATATCAGAAGCACCGTTCAGGATCATCATATTTTCGAACTTGGTGACATGGATAATGGGATCTCCGACTCCTTTATAAGGCTTCAGAGTGGTTGACAGAGTGAAGTTTAGAGGCATTTCATAGTCCATGATCTCTTTTGAGAGGGCCTTACTCCGTCTGGTTTTGAGGACACCACTGGTTCCGGTGTCATCATTGCCATCTTCAGTCTCTTTGTTCCCCTTTTTCTCGTTTCTGTCAGCACACTCGTTTTTGAGCTGTTGGAGTTCCTCTCTCTTAGCATTGAAGAGTTCGAGGAGTTCCGTTCGACATGATCGGTTCTTGCAAAAGAGAGGAAAACAAGAAAAAGAGAAAAAATGGTGAAGTGGGTTAGTCAATAAAGAGCAGGCCCCACGGTGGGCGCCAATTGTTCTGGTGCGGAAGTGAGAAGAGTTCGGCCGTCCGAGGACTTTGTGGGTGAGCTCTTCAAGGATCAGTGTGCTCGGACGAAGGGGGAACACTTCAGCTTCCACAAGAATCTTCAGTGTAGCTCTGATCTCCAAGGAACGGCCGGGGGGGGGGGGTGGACCTGCAAGGCCACTCCGACCGCTCAAGTCAGATAGAGAGAATACTTTAGCAGTTTAGTGAATATGATGGAGAAGAGAACTTATCTTTCCTAGGTTAAACTAGGTTAGTTATATAGAATGACTTGAGTGATCGGTTGTTGGATAGACTTGCCGTTAGAGGGCATGGTGATTGATGAAACTCGTTTCGACGGTTCATTTTACTGCTTTAATTGAATAATTGTCACCTCTTCATCGCTTAAACACTAGCAAAATAGGTTAAATTGCACTTAGTAGTTCCTTAGGGCTGTAATTGTAATATCTGCTATTTCGGCCATATTTACTATGTTTTGAACTGTTTCCCTTTCCGCACGATGCCTTGATGTGTGTGCTCAAGTGTTTCAGGATATAACAGGCGGAGTTCGGAGCGGAAGTGGCCGAAGAGAGCGAAAGGAACGAAAAGATCACAACAAAACCTAGAAGGCCAATGCTGGAACAGATGTGTACGCAACAGTGAAGCCATGCGTACGCATCTAGACGTGGGAGGCACGCCCAAAAGGCAGTTTCGGCACAGATGCGTACGCATAGAGAGCTTGCATGTGTACGCATCAGTGGATTTCAGCATCTATAAATAGAGGAGCCTTTCACCATTTCAAGGGAGCCCACTTCCACATTTAGCTTAGTTTTTAGGGTTCCATTTTAGGTTTATTTTCCATTCACTAGCCAAACTTTTTTTTTATTGCTTGTTTGTTTATTTACTGTTACTCTGTCAAACTTCAGTTTTAATCAATTTACTTTACCGTTATTCTGTCCGTTTTATTTCTTGCAAACCGCTATTTTATATACTGTTATGCTGCCAATTTATTTTCCTGCTTTTATGATTTTCGCAATTAGTGAGTAGAGTCCTATAGTGTCTCAGCTGTGAGGTGAAATGTGCAAATGACCGGAGCTGCAAGTCCCCATAAAGATCATGTTAGATGAACGGGTCAAACCTGTAAAACTATACACCCTACACCCCTGCTAGCATAGTGGCAGTTCCAAGACTGTACGAGGTTCGCCACGGCAGCATGGCACAAGTGCTTGGGAACCTAGTGACAGCAGGCCTGACCCGGTGACAGCGGGGATCCTATAGAGTTTGTCAGCTCTGGGCATAGATCAGAGGCTCCATATTTCGCTAACGCGCAAGAGGTCCTGGTGACAGCAGGATTGTATCGGTGATAGCGGGTTACTCTTGGGAGCCGGGAGCTGAGACATGAACTCCAAGCAACACCTGCTCCAAATGTGAGTTGAACCCGGAATGGTGGGTTCGTTTGCCACATAGCTAGTTGGTATTGGATATAGCGGAGGTTCCTCTTAGGGGGTGTCTAATCGATCTGGGACACAGCAGCAATGACAGTGATGCACCGTATTTCAACTCATAGCCGGGACACTCCTTTTATTATCAGCTTATTTACCGTGTTTTAACTGCTTATTTACTGCTTTCAACTGCTTTCTATCTGCGAACTACTTTCAACCAATCTCAACTGCATCCAACCCCAATCAAAAACAGAGTTTCCCTTTCGCTTCCTGAGCAGAACGACCCGAGTCCTACTCGGTATTTTGGTTGCACCATGTGACACCTTTTTAAAGCGTTCTTGACGCCGTCCGCAAGGGATAATGGGCTTTCTGAACTACAACGAACGAAAGTCCCTGCCCCGAGCGGGCGCATTAGTGATCGTATCCCGAACTCTTCGGGATTCGAAGACTTAGTTGCTAAGAATTGTTGATCGATCTCATCTGTTGAGATGAGCATGTGTGTGTTTGGTTTGTTAACTAAATAGATTAGGGTATTGCATAAGTGTTCGGTTTAAACTTGGCGGTGCAATACTGGAACAATTCGGGTTTTGGGCTTGATAATGATGGATCGGTTGTACAAGAGTTCAGGCCGTAAGGCTTTATTGGGCTTATGAATGAGTGATGTGTTGTTTGTTAAGTAAGAGTTCATTCTGATGAGCTCTTTTGGGCCAAGCTTATGACAGACCGGATCATGTATATATCCAACTTAGAAGCATGTGCCATTGATTTATCAAAACCGGAATGCAACATGGGTTTTGTCTTAAAAAAAAAAACAAAAAGAAAAAAGGCATACTAGATGTCTATAGATTTTGTAACTTACCGTATTTCACACTTTTTTTTTCTTGGTGTCTTACTGTATTTCACACTTTCAAGCAAAACAATTACATGAATTGATTAAAAAAATTTATAAAACAAGGCTAAGTTTTTTGATGAATAAAAAATAACAAAAAACAAAAATAATATGAATTCTTTACGATTCATATAACTTAGGACCATTATATAAAGTACAAACAAATCTTTTTAATTTGAAAAAAAAAAGTGACCAATCTTTTCTATAATAATCCTCTACAGCAGGATTTATTTTAACAACAAATTTATAATAACATATAAATTAAATATCTCAAAAACATATGCATACTATCAGGAAAAAAATTATTTTAGATACAAGAAATAAAATATTATTTTTAATTGTAAAACGCAAAAAAAATGAATACTAAAGTTTGTTAGAAATATATATCTGAAACATTTTATAATTATGTCGTATTTCTCTATCTATAAAGGAGAATATTATATCTTTATTAAGAATTAAAGTTCCCCGACTATCACAATATCTAAGAAAAGTAATGGGATTAATCGTCCATAAGGAAGAGAAATACTCATCATCATGTGGTTAAGAATTCACCATTTTTTTTTATTTGATGTCTAAAAAGAGGTTCAAACCCGAAACTTCTTACAATGGAGAGAAAGTAATGTCATATGAGTTATAACTCATCGACTTTTAATTCACCAATAGAATCTTATAGCTTACGTAAGTTACATAAACTAATAAATTTTTTTGTCGGTTTACAAAAATGACATACACTAGGAATAGTTTATGTATGATCAATTAATGTGAATTTTTTGCAGCAACCTAGTGGCCAGAGTCAATTCCTTAAATGAAGCTCAGATCCGCGAAGGATTAGTCTTCGACTTGTCAAATTGGAGGATACCTTGAAAAACCAAAGAAAATTAATGTGAACTTTTTTATTCTAAATCAATCACTAAATGATGAAAGAAGAAATTACTAATTTATAGGTTTGATTTATTTAAGTTAATTTATTAGTTTATCATATAATGACATAATATTATTTTTATTCCGTGCATTGCACGGGGAATACCCTAGTTTAATAAAAAGACAACATTGATCCGTTTAAGATTGATTAGTACGTACCAAAATAATATTTTATCTCTTTTTTATAAATAAGTATAATAATAGTAAATACCAGGTTAATAAGATGATGATAAATAAATTAACTTATAACCAAGTTTTTTATCTATTGTTTGAAATAGTAAAATAAATTTTTTATGAATCATATATGATAAATAATATTATTTTAGAAAATATATACCAAACTCCTCAATTTTGTTGATTATAGATTACTTAATAATTGTTCAATCATTTAACCGAAAAAATTAATTCCTACTACAATTTAACAACCTCCAATTAAAACAGGTTCCTTAGTTTTTTTTATTTAAATTAATATCATAAGTTTTTTTTTTATAAAAAATTTAGAAAGAATTATGCATTTTAGTTCTTACCAAGTCCCATCAATAAGCTCACTTTTAGTGAGCAACTGTCTCAACTCCCAAGACTCAAGCTGAATTTGGGCATACCTGAAACTTTAACTGGGCACACACTGCACAATGGCCGGACCGGTTGCACGTCCAACGTGAGTTTATATGGGATCCTGCCTGTTCATTATAAATGACTTTCTTATATTCTAACCGTTCACTTTTTTTATATTATATCTGAACGCTCATTATCCTTGAAAATAAAATGTTCGGTGTCCGTGCAACGGAAGATGTGAACAGCTTATAAATTATTTACAAAGTCTCAGTTTCTATCCATCATATTCAAGACAATAACTAATAGTGTTTAGCAGAAGGAATTGACAAAAAATATATAAAAGAGAAAAAAAGTGAAAGTGAAATGTCGTTAGTGAGCATGGTGGTATTCAATTTTGTAGTGTTAATGCTTATTTGTCCATAATAATGACTCATTAAGTACGACAAATTTTGTATGTTATGTAATGTAATGTCGTATTTTAAGAATTGACATAATAACAAATACAAGTAACCTGGCCTAAATCATGATTGTGCTTTTTTGAGCTAATAATACATCAAAATTAAAACCATTTTCGATAAAACAATCAGAGACTAGTGATCCACTTTGTGTGGTTATCATCACCATAGGACCTTTAACTTGGAAGCATATCAAATTTAATCATACTACAAGCTACCCATGGGAATGTATGAAATTATCAAAGTCAAGTCAGTAGGTTATTGGCAGTATTAGAATTGAGATTAAATGAAGATAACTCAACTCCAAAAGTTAATTCATGAGTGATAAATATTTCATACTTATAAACATTTAAGAGTTTATATTCCTCGAAGATGTGGGACTTGTAATACGCAGTAATAAAGAACACATTAGGCATTGTCAAAAATAATAAAAAAGACTATTAAAATGTTAAAAAGTTCTAAAAGAAAATTTAAAGTGTAGTATAAAAAATTTAAATGTGACAAAAATAATAAGAGATTTTGTTTTTAATAAGTGACAAAAAATATTATATTAACAAATGATTTGTGTATTTAGTAAGAGAAGAAAAAAATGACTTCTATGTTAACAAATGATTGTAATTTTGGAGGGAACATTTTGATAGTGATTTAGAAGATGCTGCATGTAAGAATTTGTAGTTTTAGACTTCTTTTATGTATTTTTTTTTAAATTTTCGACCATTCACAAAATTAAGAATAGCAATACATATTATCTTGGCTTAAAATAACCAAATTTTAAGAATAAAAATGATCTTATTTTTCTAAGCATGGAAAAAATTGCAAAGATCTTATTTCTAAATTCATTTTTTTTTGTATAATATATATAATATTTTGTTAATCTTTTCCTATTTTTTTATATTTTAAGAATATTTTTATCGGTAGCTAAATTTTTCAAAAATGTTTTTAGTAATTTAGTTAAGAAAATTTGTCAATCCTCATGTATGAGTAACTAATACATTCTCTAGAGTAATTGAATAATTATGTAACAACCATCATGAGTAATACGATCACGTGCGTTTAGTCGTCTAGAAATGAAAATAAGATGAGTAGAGACAGATTTTGGTGTCAATGGGGTAAGGGCCGAGAGGAATTTTCGTCCTCGCCCACATTTTTCTTGGATTTTAAAACACAACATGTTATCTAAAATAACAAATGATGTAAAATCAACATGTTATAAAAAAATAAAACAATATAACATAATTAGATATGAAATGATTGAAAATTAAATTTATACTAGAAGTTATTAAACAATGATATTTTAAACTCATTTCCTTTCGCACAAAGAAAATTTTCGACGTTCGAATCCCATGGGACGATATCCGCGTAGTTCCTGTTGCTATTCCCAGTTGCTGTTGCTGCAATGGACTGCAGAGGAGAAGGGAGGAAGCTTCCCCATGTTGCTGCTGCTACTGTAGTTGATCCGTCTCAGATCTAGTGTCAGCAGTGTTGCTATATTCCGTCAGACAGGTATTACTATGATGCTGATCTTTGTAAAATTCTAGTATTGTGTGTTGATTCTATAGCTTCTAAACAAATGGAATTCGACAGATACGGAAAATGGAATGTGTGGTGAAGACAAAGGAATATTGGAGAATGAACCACTGAGAAGTACAGAAGGTTGGAGGCCACTTCTTTCTCAATTTTTGTGGACAAATTACCAATTGATGTTTCCAAAAAAGAGTTATTTCACTTGTACAAATTGAGTGGCTGGATTAATGATATTTACTTAGATAGAAAGGTGAAAGAAGGAAAGGCTTATCTATTTGCATTTGTAAGATTTACAACAATAGATGTAGCTTTAAAGACTATAGCAGAAATGGATAATATCAACTTGCGGGGGAATAATCTTAGTGTTAAGGAGGCTGACTACAAGGGAGACTATGGTTATCATATGGGAGATCATGCAGAACTGATAAATACTACTGGAAGAGTGGTTAAGAAAGTAAATGGAAGAGAGTTTGATCCAGCACAGGAATTAGTGATAAACATCAGGTGTGAAGATACAGTGGAGGAGAATAGTATTTTAGTTTCAGAGGAGATTTTGAATGAGTGGAGTTTCTTAAGTTACAATAAAAATATATCAGTGTGTGCAATAGTGGAGAAGGATCTTTCGATAGAACATGTGATGAAGAACAACAATAAAGAGGAACATCAAGAGAGCAGAAATGTTTTATTACAGGCAGTCTTGAATGAATAGGACAAAGAGGGTCTTCAACAAAGGGTCAGAAAGGTGTTAGAGAACAACATGGGACAAAGGAAGATAAAGGAAAGAACTATGACGAACAAAGTGAAGGTGATCAATATGAAGGGGAGGATGACTTTACAACAACTATGTGCACTCCCCCGATTTGGATGAAACTTTAAACCATATGTGGGAGGTTCATTGCAAAGGAAGTAAGATAAAGAAAAAGAAGTGCATAACAAGGGAAATAATTAGAAACAAGGTGACCAACGACGTGCAGGGTTTAGGTAACGAAGATGTGAAAGATGGAGATGAAGCATTGGACAAGAAAAATGACAACGACAATGTAATAGAAGTGGTACAAGTTAAGGAACTTGATAAGACAAAATGTAGAGAAGAATGTGTGTCAAATTTTGATTATGAGATGGGAGACTATGAAGATGGGCAAGATTTAATGGCTATTTTAAAGGAGCAAAACGAGGCCCTAGATTTGAAAAGAAGAAAAGCAAAACAAAAGGAGAAAGCATGTAAGAGCAGATAAAAAAAAAGCTAAATAGAGTAAAAGAAGGTGATCAACATGACCTATCAAATTAGAGAAGCGTGGCATTCTTAAAGGAGATTCTTTGGAGATTCGGGCTTGCGGTATCGCTACTTGGAGTTCATGTGTAGTATTTTGATGTCTTTGTATTTGTTGGTGTGTTTTATTTGTCTCTTTGGGTTATTAGTTCTGGTGTGTTTTGATTGGTGCTGTTGTTCTAGTGGCGTGGGTGTTTTTGGTCAGGTGATTTGTTGTTGGGGTGTTTTTTGGTGTGGTTTAGGTGTTGTTTTGTTTTTTGGTACTTCGTTGTACTCCAATCTCTCTTACGGAGTCGAGAGCTAAAACAAACTATCTATAAAAAATTTCGCGGAGTTCCCGTGAAAATTTTTGACACCGACAGATTTTCACACTACGGAACCACATCCATTCTACATTATTTTATATAGACCATATCCTACTATCACTCGCAAGTTGTACAAATTTGCATCCTAATAACTGTAGTCGCGGAAACCTTGCTTGCCTAGCCCCTCTATCTTGCTCCTAGAATTTTTAAATTAATTTTCTTTATTAACTCTTCTTATGTATATTATACCTAACATCCAAGAGCGGGTATACCTAGATCCGACCCGCTCTATGTGTGTCATTTTTCTCTTTATAAAATTAGTAACACTACTCAAAAGTAGTATTCAAACTACATGGTTCGTAATTCAAAACTAAAATTAGATGCATATCAATCTTAGAACATAAATAAATAAACAAAACTATAAAAATCGTTTAAAGAAGATTTACAACAGATACTATTTAAGGCAAATTTTCAAAGTACTAATTAACACCTATCTTTTAGGCGTCTTTCTTGATAAATAATGCATGGCTATAGAAGCTATGAATTTTGCACGCATTTCTATTTAATAAATTATGTTCACAATTTCAACATTGCATTGCATGCAGATCCTTTATTTTTAATTTATTTCATTAGGTTCCTTAGCTTAGCTTGTTCATCAGTCTTTGTCTTCCCAAAATTAATCGAAAATTGTACACTTTATTATGAACCAACTACAGTCCACGTTTCATGGCCATTTATATCTCATCAATAGGGGTATTTTTTGGTGTCTCATCAATAGTGGTATTTGAAAGCGAAATATCACTCCATCATATATTTTCAAATCTTTGAAAAATTATTATTATTAGTGTGCGCAAAACTGCAATTCCTGTTAAATTTGGACTCTCTAACTAAATTACAACAAGAATTTTATGAGAGCACGGCTCCTAATTATATGAACTTAACTTTTAATGAGTATATATCGCACTATATAAATGTTTATTCTCATTTTTTTGTGTCATTATTTTTGTTTTCAAATTAGCTACAGTTCTGAATTATTATTACTCCATAACAACTTTGAATAGTATGCAATTGCCTTTAATTTCATTAAAATTATTTGCGCTAGCTCATATATATGTAGATGATGATTGAAGACTGAAAGATAGAGATCGCAAGAATTAATGACGTAACTAATAATAATAATAATAATAAAGTGGAATAGTTTTGAGTAGTAGAGAACTTTTAATTAAAAGATTACAATTCATGTATTTTTCTTCTCATGTTATATTAGGTGTACGCCAAAATCAGCTATCAAATCAACCACTAATATATAATACGTATTAAAATATTAAATACACATTAAAATTAAATTATATATGTATTTTATATTTTAATATATATTATATATTAGTAACTGATTTTCATATGCAAATAGAATTATTCCATTATAATCATTGTCGTTGTTGGTATATAATCCAATTTAATTAGAGTTTAGTAGGGTGTCACAACTAGGGGCCCTATATATGAGCATTTCAATCAATCATATTAATCATGATATACATATAAATATAATAATGGATTGTTCTGTATAAGGATAAGAAGGATAAGGCAATAATTTTGATTAAGAAACTAAAAAGGAGAGATTCCATTACGATAAAGTTTGGTCATCCATTAAGGCTATGGACCCGGTTGTTTTTTTTTTTTTTTTTTTTTTTTAAT
>JASCZI010212400.1:1410-12131 GCA_036250425.1 Stylosanthes scabra
TGAATGCTCTATATACATATATAGATTGGTCCTGGATTATTTGTGTGATTGTATAAGCTAATTTTATTTATTTATTTATTTATTTTGATTCGATACAGGCTGTGGTTATTGACGAGGTGGATACTTTTCTCTTTCGGCCCCATTTAGGACCACGTTCACAATACCATGCTGTATGTCCTAAACTTTGTTAGTGTTTTCTGCATATAATTGACAATATTCTGTCTTGCAAGACTAAATCTTTTGAAATCACTTTTCAGTAGTATCAGAATTTAGCCCATCAATTTTTCAATTACGAAAACTTTGACTCTGCAAATCCATCGAGACATTGTCATTGTTTGACTTAGTCTGATTGATCTTTCTTGACTATGTTTTCAGGTTAATTTCTTAAGCCAAATCCGTCTAACAAATAAAGGAGATGGACCAAAAGTGGCAAAACGACTAATAGATGTTTATTTTGCACTGTTTAAGGTACCACTTTTACCAAGGAAAAATGTGTTACTGGTTTTCATAGGGTCCTTCCCCCAACATACACTAAAAGAAAGAAAATTTGGATGATATGCAGTTTCCCTATATAACCTAGGAAATAGGTAAAAATTGAATAAGAAAGATATTCACATTTGAAATCTTCAGGTATTAATCTCAAGTGCGAGCAGTAATCAAAAGTTTGATAAAAGCAGCAAGGCAAATCCAAAAGAGCAAAAATCGAAAGGTACATCTGAATCACATGCTGAATTGGACTCCCGGCTTCTTTCAGCTCTCCTAACTGTGAGTATGATACTATAATTTTCAAGAACTGACATTGGTTAATGATTGTGAATATTTGTTTTTACTTGCTCAAAATGTTCTTGCAGGGAGTGAATAGAGCATTTCCTTATGTGTCAAGTTCCGAAGTTGATGACATTGTTGATGTTCAAACACCAATTCTTTTTCAGTTGGTATGAATATTTGGAAGTCTGCAATAGTTTGCTGACAGATATTGCAAGAGCATTTGTCATGACCTTAGTTTGATTCTTGGATATTGATAAACAGCTGAAAACCTGCAGGTTCATTCAAAAAATTTTAACGTAGGTGTTCAAGCACTGATGCTTCTCGATAAAATCACATCCAAGAATCAGATAGCCAGTGATCGATTTTACCGTGCATTGTACTCTAAACTTCTGCTTCCAGCTGCCATGAATACCTCCAAGGCAATGAAACATGTTTTTCTTTTATTTAGTATACATCTGCAGTTCTTATGTTCTCTGTATTTCTGACTAGCACAATTTCAGGCAGAAATGTTTGTTGGACTACTACTGAGAGCAATGAAAAGGGATGTTAATTTAAAGCGGGTGGCTGCATTTTCTAAACGTCTGTTGCAGGTAATCATTGAAGTGCACTTTTGTCTATTTCTCTTAATATGTCAAGTAACACGAATCAATATTCTGAAAATTTTTTATTTTTTATTTTGCTTCAGGTTGCACTTCAGATGCCACCACAATATGCCTGTGCATGCATTTTTCTTCTGTCCGAACTCCTTAAAGCCAGGCCACCTCTATGGTAAGGCTAGTTGTTCTTTGTTGTATGCAATTCTCATCATCACATTTAAATTGGACGTAGTTGCTCGAGAGAAAATTTTCAGGTTCAGTAACTTCTACCAAATGCTACGTGATCAGAGAACCTTCCATTGGGTGTTTGATGATGATAATTATGGCAATTGAATAATCTGGTCAATATTCTAATTTGAAGAACTATCAACTAGTATAGAAGTGATGTTTGTTTCTGATCTTTAAAAAGTGATTTTATGACTTGCTTTTTCTATATTGCTTTCAAAGCTGAAAACTGATTTTTCTTATAAGCTACCCTGTTTTGCGTTTTTCTCAAAAGCTGAAACTGATTCTTTCAAAATTCATATAAAATTATTTATTGAAAACTTTTTTTTTAGTCAATTCTGGACAAGTTTATCATAGAATTTACTATCTACGCTTTTTATCCCTACAAAAAAAATTCATATTCTGATCATATTTTGTCTTTCAGGAACATGGTGTTGCAGAATGAATCTATTGATGAGGAACTTGAACACTTTGAAGATGTTATAGAAGAAACTGATAATGAACCTAGCACTGTACCCAAAAAACAAGCTGATAATGTTACCCTTGTTCAGAATGGAGATGATGAAAATTCTGATAGTGATTCTTCAGAAGGCAAAGACGATCTTCCGGCATCAGACGATGATTCAGATGGTGCTTCGGAGGAGGATGCAGATTTTTTGCTTGCAAAGGATGAACCAAGTATCAAGAAACCAAAGTCTGCACTAAAAAATAAATCAAAATCTACATCTGGTGAAGGACAGCAGCCTCAGGTATCTGCCAAGAAGTCATTCCTTCCTGGAGGCTATGATCCACGGCACAGAGAACCGTCTTATTGGTAATTTGCTGTATTTTCTTTCCAGATTAGTTCTCATCTCAAATATCATAAATTTAGAAGAGGTTCTAGCATTTCTTTTGTTATAAGGATCAGTTGCAAGTCATGCATATGTTTTGTACACCTAACTACACATAATGTTTGCCTCTGATGGGAACCAAAAATGGTCCAAAATTCCTTATTTTCAGTAATACACCTATTCTTACCCACGTTAAGCCCCAAAGAGTTGGCCGCACGCACTAAAATAGTTCACGAAATTCCAGTTGCATTGATTACATCCAAAATTGGCAAAAATGCACTCTGTTAGTTTCTAACTATGTGATGAGTCACTTGTCAAAAAGGGATGAAAGACTAATGTGGTGCACAAGTGCACTTTTGCCAATCTCAGATGTAATTTCACTACACATTCTTCCGCTTACATTCATTATGTATTTGTAGCACCTCTAATTTTGCTTTTGTACACTTCTGCAGCAATGCGGACCGGGTAAGTTGGTGGGAGTTAATGGTACTTGCTTCACATGCACACCCTTCGGTTTCCACCATGGCCAAAACTCTTCTTTCTGGGGCAAACATCGTCTACAATGGAAACCCATTAAATGACCTAAATCTCACAGCTTTCCTTGACAAATTCATGGAGAAAAAACCAAAACAGAGCTCATGGCATGGTGGTTCCCAGATTGAACCTGCCAAACAGGTAATAAATCATTTAAATGGTTTCTCAGCTTAGGGCCAATCCTGCATCATTTTGCTTGTCAATTTTTTTTTTTTGCAGATGGACATTAACAACCACTTGATTGGGAAAGAAATTCTTTCATTGGCCGAAGAAGATGTGCCCCCGGAAGATCTCGTCTTCCACAAATTCTATACAAACAAAATGAGCTCTAAACCGAAGAAAAAGAAAAAGAAGTCAGCTGGTGGTGATGAAGATGCTGACTACTTTGATGATGATGACGAGGTTGAAGGCGGGGATGAAAGCGATAATGAAGAGATTGAGAATCTCTTGGATACTGCTGAACCACACAGTTATGATTATGATGATTTAGACAATGTCGCTGAAGAAGAAGACAATGACTTGCTTCGTGATGATGGTGATGCCGATTTAGATATAGATATCCCATCAGATATATCAGAAGGTGAGGCTGATGATGATGACGCCATTGAGATTGGAGATATTGATGATGTCTCAGATGTTGAGGAGGAGGATGAAGATGATGAAGTAGACAAAAGAAAACAACAAAAACGAAAACGAAAGAGTGGCAGCAAGAGTGAAAAAGCATCTCCATTTGCAAGCTACGAAGAGTATGAGCATCTAATTGAAGAGGATGAGGATGGGGACGAGAGTCACAGAAAGCAGGAAAAACCTTCCAAAGAGAAACACAAGCCCAAGAAGAGTAAAAAGTAAACTTATTACATTGTTCTGATTTTACTTACATTCATGCTTGGTTATTTTTGTATTACACATCAACCACAATACCAATTTTGTCATGCTATGTATTTGGAACGTTTGTATCATTTAACATTTTTGTACCATTAACTCGATAAAATGATTCAATTACATTTTTAATTACACATTTTAAGAAACGTTTAGCTGATAATTTCATTAACATTTTAACTACAAAAAACCATTACATAGATACTAAGTAGGCCAAAGGAAGAAACCTAGAGCTATAATCACCCAACAGAGAAGAAAGGAGCAAGAACAATCAATGAACAAAATATTCCAAGTCCAGGCTTCTGCATTAACAAGCTATTCCTCAAGCAATGGCAACCTCAAGTGTTTTGGATTTGGGTGGTGGAGGGTGTTTCTCAACAGAAATCGTAAGAACTCCGTTCTCGCACTTGGCTGAGATGGCGGAGGGGTTGGCATTCTCAGGCAGACGGAACCTCCTTTGCAGCTTCTGCGGTGCTCTCCTCTCTAGCCTCAGATACTTGCAACCTTCTTCGTCACCGTCTTCACGTTTTCTTTTACCATTGCTCCTGATAACAAGTGTGTTCTCATCTTCCACCGTCACCTGCATTTCAAGTAACATAACATCTCATCATTAACGAGGAGCATACAGAAAACTAGACAAGTTACCATTCAGTTGTAGTGGCAGAGATAAGTACCTGAATTTCAGACTTAGAGAGACCAGGAACATCCATGAAGAACACATACTCTTTTGGATTGTCCAAAATATCCACTGGAATGTTCGAAACTACCCTTCCCTCTTGAGTTTGGTCATGACCATGGTGATGTTGATGAGAATGGAACAAGATTTTTTCCAGTGTCTCTGGTAAGTTGAAAAGATTGAACGAGTCAACTCCACTCGCCATCCGAACAAGAAATTTACGTGGATTCTGTTCTCTCTGAGAAATTGGGTTGAGTAAAGACTTTAAAGTTTAGTGCAGCAATTTGTTTGAAAGGTTTTTGGATGAGTGTATATAAATGAGAAAGGGGAAAGGAGTGAGGAAAGTTCGAGAGTGGTAAACCAAACATTCTGGAAGGATCGTTTGGATATTTGGATACACGTGGTGCTCTCCGGAAAATTGTGGAAGCTCGATTATGCATTTATGCTTCGTATTTCCTTTTACGTGTCTCAGTCTTATAAAAATTTCTCATTGCTATCCCTTTCAACGTGATCATGTCACAGCGTTTTAATATTAAGATTATATCAGAAGAAATTTAAGCCAAAATTCTATAGACGGTGTTATTTTGACAATCTATTTATACAAACTTTTTTCTATAACCTTCTTAGTTCTTAGGGGTCCACTCCATGCAAGTTTGATCGTTCGTTGAAATTTATCTTAAAAGATCGTATATGAGTAAATTTGATATTTAAAAAATAAAAATGCGATTTAAATTAGTGTTTTCTATTAATTTTCTAATAGCACGTCATCTTTTAAGGTCATGTGGAATGTTAGGAATGTAAGACATGACAAATTTTTCCTTACATAACAACAATTATTACTTTATTAGTGACATGTTAATATAAAAAAAACCAATTTAATTCACATTATTAGTATTATCCATAAGGTAATTGGTAGAAAACATGTTTCTTATAGTGAATAATCATTCTAGGTTGGTTTGATATTGGTATTGTTTTACAAAAGTTGCTCATTTTTTATGGGTTTTTAAATTTTTTTCAAAAGCAGTAAAAAATGATTTTTGATTAAAAAAAAAAAACAACATAAAATTGCTTTTAATTAAGAAGTTACAAAAAATAGTATTTGATAAAACTACTTATAAAATACAAAATGACTATACTTTTCTATTCTAAAGAAGAAATTTATGTTGCTGCATCTGCACTTTGGGCTTGCTGGACTTCCACTTAGATAAGATATGCAGATATCATTGTATGATACCCATCATACAAAAAAACATAACATCATTGTACCCAGAAAAAGATATCATCGTAATCAGTTTTATGTGCACGAAAACAAAAATAATATTAATAAATCTTTACCCAAAACCAATACCAAAAAAAAAATCTTTATTAATACACCTGACACCTGAACCCAAAAAGAAAAAAAAAAAGAGTTGACACTAATATCCTTCATTTGGTCGTCATATCTTGCTATTCCAATTGTTTATACTTAGGACAAAATTAATTCAGACTGAAACAAAATATTATAGTAATAAGAAACAACAAAAATGAAATCATAGTAGTAAAATACGTACAAATAGTCAAATATCATACCTACTACTTTATTTGGTCACATTTCACTCAAGATTGTATCGTAATGACAACAAATGGTTCATACTAAAAAAAAACTATAAATATATATAGAATAATAAGAAACGACAGAAGAAGATCATTGTGAAAATCACAAATCACAACGATCCATGCCTATTATATACATAATCACTGAGGAGGAAGATTTGCTACTTAAATAAACACAAAAGAATCACCATGGCCATGGTGCATGTTTGATACTTTGTCCCCTAATCAATTCTTAAACTGCATAGGTGCTTTGTTAAATATTATGTGAATCTTATTATGTGTTTTGTTGATAATTGATAGTTGAATTAAGATAAATTGAGTTTCTTATGGGATCGATTAGGATGCTACAATTGACAGATAAAGAATTTCTGACATAGTTTTGGAAAGAATAATGATTAAAAGTTTTAATTCATTTTTCTAACTATCCTCTTAATATTTAAATAAGTAAAAATTCAAATAGTTTTTGTTATTTTGATCAAATTAATACTATTTTGGAGGACTTTGCTGTTTTTATCTTTTTAATTTATCTTTATAAATAATTAAATCTTTTGATTTTTTTTTTTTTTAATTCACCATTCCCAAACCTATGATCAACCATTAAACTACTCCATGACAAAAAAAAAATTAAACTAGTTGGTTGTTCATTTGGGTTTTATCTTTTAACCTTAATACTTTAGGTTTTTTTTTTTGGTGACCTTAATACTTTAGACTTTATTATATGACTACCTATTTTGGAGATTTCTTTAAAAATAAAAAAAAGTACCATTTGGGTATTATTATGAGAGTGGATACTCTCATATTGGAATTGAGAATACTACCTCCAGTTGAAAATACTATACTATTTCAATATAAAGCATGTTCATAACAAAATTTTATCACATTTAAAACTCGCATAATCGATTTTGAACGGATAATATTCTATTTTCAAATTATTAGTAATGTTTCTCCACAATGTGAACTCTTGTCTCCCAATTAATTAGCATTTATGCTCTATTTAATTATGTTGCTAATTAGTGCTATGTTCAATAATATAGTTGAACTGACAATGATTTTGACATTTTGTAGGCTACATTATTTTATGCACATGATTTACAATTAGCAAATCCAAACATAATCTTAAAATTTAATGCATTATATTGTACATAACATGGTCCAAGACCCAAAAAAGTTTAATCTCTGTTTTGGATACTCATCAAGTCTCTCTAACTCTGAACAGGATCAGCTACATAATAGTGTTCTAAAGATTTGGGACCATTTTTATTTATCAAAGGATCATTTGAATGAGAGATTTTGAACACTCCAGTACACTCTTACCTATCATATTAGACATTACAATATATGTTTTTGCTGCACATGAAATATTATGGGTCCAATTTTTTTTTTTTTTTTGTATATTTAGTTTTGGGTTTTATTTTTTAAAAAACAAATAAAATATATCAATAAAATGAACTGCAAACATTTACATGTACGTAATGTACAAAACTTACTAAATTTTAATCCACATATACTTCTCACTGTATATGTCTTTATATAGTACAAAGCTCGCTGATAAACTATTTGCATTTGGGGTAACAAATTAAAAATGAAGCAGACAAAAAGTGATAAAATACAGTTACTCTTTAACAAATTTGTACTCCTATAATTAATTCACGATGAATATTTTTTCAATATTTATCACATTAATAAAGAAAATTTGTCATATTTTATGTTATGAAAAAATGTTAAAATTTAAAATAATATTTACACCACTTTTTCACTATATTTTCTTAATATATTTTCATATTACAGTATAAAAAGCACTTTTTAAAAAATTTTCTCCCTTCTTATCTATTATTTTTAATATAAAAAATAATACATATAATATTATTTTTCTGAGCACCAGCACCCAGCTTAGTCAGCTAGAATTGGCACGGTTTGGACCACTGCTATGCATTGCAAACAGGGAAATAGCAAATGGATTTTGTCAGCCTCTTGTTTTCTTCATTTTTCACTCTTGACCCCATTATGTTATGTTTTGGACCACATTACTCATGACGCATCCAAATTTATGCTTCCCCATCAGAAGCTCTTCATATGCTAGTATTTTCATATATAAAGTATATATTACAAAACTTTAATAATTTAATTTTGGGTAATGTTATTTGAACAAATAATTTTAGCTAATAAAGTTCAACCAAATAATTTATTTCTATGCTAAATCGATTATTATTTCGATGTCAAATAGTATAAAAAATTGATTATAAATAAAATTCTATTTGACACAAATTATATAAAAAGAATAATTATTTAAAGAGAATATAATATTTTAAATAAAAATAATACTTTTGTAATATAATAAAATCAAATTATTTAATTCTTCATCCAATAATAAAATAAAAAATCTTCGCACAAAAACAATGACAAAATATTCATTATAATATCCGCAACCAAAAAATTTGTAGTTGTCATTTCAAATTGAATATCCTAAAACTCGACAAAGTTCATAATTGCAGTTGTTAGGGTGTGAGAGATGAGGTTCCTTGGACCCATATGCAATTAGAACCTAGCTAATGGTACCTCTGTACCTAAAGAAAAATAGTAATAAATCATATACAAGTAAAGACAAGTTGTGGGCACCATCACTTCATACTTTGTAAAGGCCTAAGGTGAGATGAATAAGCCAAACACTGGCCACAGCCTATTATATGTATTAATTATTTTATATTTTAATTTTAATATTAAAAACATTTAATAAAAGGATAAAAATATAAAAGATATTAGAAATATTGTTTTTCCCATTCTAATATTGTTGGCTTGTTTACCAACAACCATCACCTTAATTTGTTGATGCTTCACTATGCCGTTCACAGAAACCCAGCTTAACAACCAATTTGCATTGGGATTGATGTATCTTATTAATTAGAAGTTTTGGATTTGACTTCCGTGAATCAGAATAAGTTTCATCTAAAAACTTCTAAGTACCCCTTCTAAAAAATCTAAGCCAAATTGAATCTAATTGGGGAAATTCCTAATAATAAGATTTGGATTTAAAAATTACTTTTAAATTAATAAATATATGTTTTCGCTTTTGTTTATATATCATAGATAAATTTAAGAGGGTATTATATTTATACATATAAATCTTTTTGTGAATTAAGTGTAATTAAGTCAATCTAATATTAACAAAAATCATTCATACTTCATACTTGTCTACTTTATTATTCAATTTATTAGTTAGACTTGCATGATAAAAAAATGTGTATATATATTTTCTAAATTCAATAAATTGTTTCTGGTGAGTACACAGTTAAACTCATGTTTATTAGTTTCTTTGCTCTTCTTTTAGTTGTTGTTTAGTCGGCATAATAAGGGAAATTAACAGTAATGTTGTGAATTGTGATACTATATACTACTAAGGCTTGAAAGAACAAGAGAATAAAATAATAAGAAGGTCCAACAACTAAAATAGAATCATTTATTTATTTTATGTCTTTCAAGTATCCTCATCATAATGTTCTATTTGCAATGTTGTATGTATGTACGTAGTGCTAAGACTTTGGGGGCCTACCTTGCAACAGGTGATCCGATCTGTCGTGTCTACAATATCATTCTATTTTATATGCTTCACTCCATTCTAAGACTTCTATCTAAGTATCTATAATAATCCAAATCCAAAAAAATTATCTATAATAATAATATTAATAAAATAATAATTTGATTGTAGGAAGGTAGAAGCTATATATTGTTATCTCACTCAAGTTGTTTAATAAGATTGAACTCGAGGTCTAACATTTTATATATATATCTCAATCAATCCCATGTAAACTAACGTGATGTTACCTTATAAGTAAACTTTAAATTATTTGACGAGGAAAATACATATTAGAGATAAGATAATAAATAGCCTTTTATTAAAAAGAAAAAAATATATGATATACAATGCAACTAACTGTTGAGAATTTATTTTACTGTATTTTAATATTATATTTTGTTCACATAAACCCATATTCCAACAAAAATGTTTATGTTTCCCTTGCTCCTTGCCATCAGTAGTTGCATGAACCGTGACATGTAATATATTTATTAAATATATTCATTTTTTATGTTGTTTTGGTGAGAACATCACGTAAGAAACATCATAATAGCTTTTAACAATTATTGACATCTAACGATCAACAACTATACAATATTATTCTGGATGTTTTTCGCCCAATAGAAACATAATGGCATAATAGAATATATTAGAATTAATTAATATCAATTATAATATTTTAATTTATTAATTTGATATTTCTCATAATTATAGAATATTAGGTTATTATTATTCTAATTCTCTCTTGACCTATAAATAAGTTAGTGCATTATACTTTAATACATATAATTCTCATATAATTTCAATACACAGACCTCTTTTTATTGTATATTCTCTCTTCCTTTCTAAAAAAAAAAAAACATAATAGCAAGGGGAACGAAAAGAAGAAAGATTAGCTACTAAATTGATTATAGTATAACAAATATAATAGAATTATGTTAAATGTATATAAAAAATTAGCTACTATAAAGTATACATTGAAATATATATATATATATATATATATATATATATATATATATATATATATATATATATATATATATATA
>JASCZI010212401.1:0-13409 GCA_036250425.1 Stylosanthes scabra
ATGGTTCGTTGATTCTTGTATTGCTTTTCCTCAAAAGCTATGATGGTTGTCATTCATCAAAACCTAAACAAGTTAATCTTTGCATACATATCATGATTTACACTTAGAAGTTAGCATAATTAAGAAAAGGAATAAGTAAACTAGCAATGAGTAAAAATGAGAGTTTTTATTTATTAAATGATGTTAGGTTAGGGGTGGAGTGCCTCATTAAAACCTCTCCAAACAAAACTCAGTGTAGGAAAAAGCTTGAGAGTAGGAAAAAGAGTGCATCACCTTGTCCTAACCTAATTGCTAACTGAAATACAACTTCAAAGATGAAATGTTCCAAGTGCTAGGTAAAGTGGTACCATCTAAAGATTCTAAGCAGTAAGCCCCTTTGCCGAGCACTTCTGAAATTCGGAAAGGTCATTCCCATGTTGTTGGTTTGTTCATTATCTTTTGAGTTGTGAAGTTGTGTTTTGAGTGATCCCTGGGAGATCTCCACTGGTATCATGGCGTCTCGTCCATGTACAAGTCTGAAAGGTGTTTCCTTGGTTGAGGAGTGGGGGGTTCTATTGTATCCCCATAGTATCTCAGGTATGAGCTCGGCCCAACGGCCTTTGGTGTTGTCGAGCTTTTTCCTAAGTGCCTGCAAAATAACTTTATTTGCTGCTTCTGCTAAACCATTAGTTTGAGGGTGCTCAACAGAAGATAAGTGGTGTTTGATTTTAAAGTTAGATAATAAATCAGAAAACTTGTCATCTATAAATTGTCTACCATTGTTAGTTACTATTTCATAAGGAATTCCGAATCGACATATGATGTTCTTCCAAACAAAGGAAATCATTTTTTCAGAGATGATACGAGCTAAAGGTAAAGCTTCAATCCATTTTGTAAAGTAATCAATTGCAACAATTTAGAACTTAACCTGACTAGGGGCTAAAGGAAAAGGGCCGAGTATGTCTAGCCCCTACTTACAGAAGGGCCAGCTTACCTCTAAGCTGTGTAACAGCTCGGCTGGGCAGTGTATTGTTGGCGAGTGGAGTTGGCAATTGTTACAAGTTTTGACTTTGTTCATGCAATCTGATTTGAGTGTTGGCCAATAGTATCCAGCTCTGAGAAGTTTTGTTGCTAAGCTCCTATCTCATATGTGCGTGCCGCAGACGCTTTCGTGGACCTCGGCCATTGCTAGTTCGGCTTCAGGATGTCCGAGACATTTGAGGAGGGGTTTTGAAAATCCTCTCCTATAGAGTTCGGTTCCTAGTAGGGTATAATGAAGTGCTTGTCTTTGAAATTTTTTGGAGTCCACTATGTTTTCTGGTATTGTTCTAGAGAGGAGGTATTGAATGTATGGTGATCTCCAGTCAGTTTTCTGCGAAATACTTGTCACGGAATTGAATGAAATACTCGGATTGTGTAATTCAAGCTGTGTTAAAGTTGAATTGTCACAAGTTTGAGTTGCAGCTAATTTAGAAAGTACATCAGCTCTTATGTTGTGTTCCCTAGGAATATGATGTATCTCAAAGTATGAGAAGAAAGGGATTAATGCATTGACAGACAAGAGGTATTGTTCGAGTAAGGGATCTTTTACCTGAAAGATCCCATTTACCTGTTGGATCACAAGGAGAGAATCACAATTTACTATTAGGTGTTTGACATTGAGGTCCTTGGCCAGTTTGAGTCCTGCCAGGAGGGCTTCGTACTCTGCTTGTTTATTGCTTGCGGTGAACGTAAAGTGTAGTGATTGTTCTGTTGTTAGTCCGGTGTCATCTTCTAAGATGATTCCTGCTCCGCAACCTTGAGGGTTGGATGCCCCATCTACATATAAGGTCCATTTGGGCTCTGAACAGTTTGGGTCAGAGGAGGTGAGCTCGGCTATGAAGTCTGCGAGTTGTTGTGATTTGATTGATCCTCTGGATTGGTAGGAAATATCGACCTCAGAGAGCTCGATGGACCATTTGATTAGTCGTCCGGCTAAGTCTGGCTTGGTGAGGATTTGTCTCAAAGGTTAGTCTGTTTTGACGATGATTGAGTGACTTCTGAAGTAGTGTCATAGTCGTCGAGCTGTTATTACTAGGGCTAGAGCTAGCTTTTCCATCCTAGGATAGTACAACTCGGCCCCTTGTCGGAGTTTGCTTACATAGTAGATCGGCTGTTGCTGTTTATCTGTTTCAGAAACAAGAACTGAGCTAACAGCGAAGTTAGTAACAAATAAGTATAAAAGTAAAGGTGTACCGAGTGTAGGTTTGTGCAAGATTGGTGGAGATGAGAGGATCTGTTTGAGCTCTGTGAAGCCTTTCTCACACTCTTCGTCCCAAATGAATTCGGCTTGCTTTCGTAGGGCCTTGAAGATGTTAAACGATCTGTGGGCGATTCGAGGTAGGAATCTGGACAGAGCTGCTAGCCTTCCTGTTAGCTGTTGGATTTTTTTGATTGTTTGAGGGCTTTTCATGTTGATGATTGCCTGACATTTTTCCGGATTAGCTTCAATTCCTCGGCTTGTTAGGATGAGCCGAGGAATTTTCCTCCTTGTACCCTGAATGCGCATTTTTTTGGGTTGAGCTTCATGTTATATTTGTGTAATTGTTCGAAGATCTCTTCGAGGTCTTCTTTATGAGTTCGGCCTTCCGGTGTCTTTGCCACCATGTCATCGACGTAAACCTCCATGTTACGTCCGATCTGTTGTTTGAACACTTTGTCCATTAACCTCTGATAGGTTGCACCTGCATTTTTCAGTCCGAAAGGCATAACCTTATAACAAAAGTTCCCACTGTTAGTAATAAATGCAGTTTTATTTTGGTCAGAAGGGTGCATCATAATTTGATTGTAACCAGAGTAGGCATCCATAAAAGATAAAGTATGAAAACCAGATGTGTTATCTATAAGCTTATCTATGAAAAGGAGAGGATATGCGTCCTTTGGGCAAGCTCTGTTGAGGTCTGTAAAGTCCACGCACATCCTCCACTTACCATTGTGTTTTTTGACCATTGCTACATTGGCCAACCATGTACTGAAATGGACGTCTTTGATGAAGCCTGCTCTGAGTAGTTTCTTGGTTTCTTCATGTGCTGCTTTCTGTTTCTCGAAACCGAGGTGTCTTTTCTTTTGTGCTATGGGTCGGCTTGTTGGGTTGGTAGCTAGTTTGTGACAAATGATGTTTGCGTCTATTGCGGGCATCTCGGCTGGGCTCCATGCGAAAAGGTTAATATTTTCTTTGAGGAGCTTGATGAGTTCAGCCTTTTCTTTGTTTGGCAATGTGCTTCCAATGTAGGTGAATTTTTCAGGATTATCAGCAAAAATGAGCTTTTCCAGCTCTTCCGTTGGTATAGGTCGATCTTCTGTATTTGTCCTTGGGTCAAGTTCGGCCAAAGGAGGAAGTTCTTCTACATTGTAAACGGAGTTAACTCCCTATATTTTGTTCTCAGGTGGGAGTCTCTTCAGGCTAGCATTGTAGCATTGTCGAGCTTCCTTATGGTCGGCATGTATTGTAGCGATGGTGTTATTTTGCACAAGAAACTTAACACAGAGATGTAAAGTAGAAACAATAGCTCCAAAAGCATTTAAACAAGGTCGACCTAATATGATATTATATGGACTATGGCAATCAACAACTAAGAATTGAATATCAAGAGTTTTAGAGTTTGGAAATTCACCGAGTGTGGTCTGTAACCACACATAGCCGAGCACTGGGACACGTTCCCCGAAAAAACCGATGAGTTCTCCTGTAGATGGTTGAAGTGCTCTGTCGCTGATCTTCATTTTCTTGAATGTTGAGTAAAACAAGACATCTGTACTACTTCCTGGGTCGAGGAGGACCTTTTTTACTGTTAGTTCACCGACGTATATGGAGATTATCACTGGATCGTCTAGGTTTGTTGTTAAGGTTTGGAAATCTGATGGCTCGAATGTGATTTCTGGGACGTCCAATTCACGTCTATTGGAGAGGTCTGCTCATTCGACAGTTAGCATTGCTCGATAGGAACGTTTTCTGGCCGAACTTGTGTTGCCTCCACCTGCAAAACCTCCAGAAATATAATTGATTGCACCTTTGGTTTTGGGAGTTCCATCGATGACCTGTTTGCCTTTAGGATTGTTGTTTTGGGGGTTACTTGTAGAGGTCTTGTTCATATGTCCACTGATGTATTTATCCAAGTGGCCTTGTCGAGCTAATTTTTCCAAGAGGTCATTTGCAATAACGCAATCCTCTGTGTTATGGCCATACTTTTGATGGAAAGTACAATATTTTGTCTTGTCAACGTGTTTCTGATCTCTATAATTTCCAGCTTTGCTTGGCGGTTTGATCAGCTTTGAATTGAGGATTTCCTTTATGATTTCCTCTTTGTTTGTATTGAACTATGTATAATTTTCGAATTTAGGTGTTAGTTGAAACAATTTGCGATTATCTCGGTTACCGTTATTGTTTGTTTTGCTTTGCTTGTTATCTGGTTTGTTGAAGTCGACTTTATCTGTTCGTCGAGCCTGCCAAAGTTCTTCTATTTCCATTTGTCCTTGGGCCTTCTCTCTGAATTCGGCGAATGTCTTCAGTTTGCTGACTGCGATAGACTTCTGGAACTTTCCAGGTCTGAGGCCGCTCTTAAGAGCATGGAGGTGGATATCCGCGTTGAGGTCTGGGATCTCCATGGCTGTTTTTGTGAATCTAGTAGTCATATAATCGCGAAGACTTTCGTGTTGACCCTGTTTGATGGTGCTGAGGTAGTCAGAGTCGTGTTTGTAGATAGCAGAAGCTACTAAGTGGTTTGTGAATTGATCGACAAGCTCTTGGAAAGAAGATATAGAACCTGTGGGCAAAGAAGAAAACCAAAGGAGTGCAGCACCATCTAAAAAGCTAGGAAAAGAACGACATAGTATGGGGTCAAAGGCACCATTTAAGAGCATCATATTCTCAAATTTGGTGACGTGCACATTTGGGTCTCCGATTCCATCGTAGGCCTTCAATGTTGTCGGCAGAGTGAAGTTCACTGACATTTGGAAAGCCATGATCTCTTTTGACAGAGGTTTGTTACGCCTTTTGGCTGTTCCATTAGCGTGATCATCATCATTGTGATAAGCATTGTGATCGTCTTTCTTGCCAGCCTCGTTAAGGACGTCGTCATCATTGACGTGATCGTCACTTCGTTTTTCACGAAGTTGTTTGAGCTCTTCCTTCATGTTTTCATTATCAGCCTGGAGGTTTGTGATCAGTGCGAATAGCTCCTGAATGGTCGGCGAATTTCCGTTGTCAGGCATATTTCAAAATCTGCAAAATGAAGGGAAACACGGAGGAAAGAATAATAGATATTAAGATAAGTAAGCGTTATGGGGAAAAGTGGGCAATCAATAAAGATCGGCCCCATGGTGGGCGCCAATTGTTCTGATACAAATATGAGGACGAGCTATGGCTCGGTCTGCTTCAAGGATGATCTCTTCTGGAGAGAGGATGCTCGTAGGAAGACGAGGTATGGCTCGGCTCTTGGACGAACACTGGTGTATATGACTTCGGCTCTCCAAGGAACGGCGGGGGGTGGACCTGCAAGGCCACTCCGACGCTCAAGTCAGAAAAGAAGAGCACTTATGAGTTTAAGAGAAGAGATGGAGAAGAGAACATACCCTTGCTAGCCTAAGTTAGCTCTTATTTATAGTGATCGTCAATCAGATTAGGGAGAGGCTTCTCAGGGCTGTTAGGGTTTATTAGGCGTATCCCGAACTTGTTGCTAGTCAAGTGTTAAGCGGATAATTGCTTTGACCTAGGTTACTATCGTTAATACAAGCACGCGTTCTATTGAAGATAAGTTAGGGTTTTGATAAGTATATTCATCGACGCAGGTCGAGATGAGTTCGGGTTGAGCCTAATACTTCTTAGCCGACTTATAAAACTTGCATGAGATGAGCTATATTGGGCCGAGTTATAGTGGAGGGACAATAATGTCTTACGGATAAAAAAAATTAAATAATGGTCGAAAAGAGTTTTTTATGCTTACTAGTTACTAATTAGTAATAATAAGGATTTAGTTAATATATGTTTTAAAGGGCACATGATAAACTTGTCATTAATAAAATATTTTAATTTTTTTAATAAATATAAAATAAATAAATTAAAATTTTAATTTTTTATATTTTTAATATTTTTTTTTCAATTTATAATAAAGTGCCTTAAGGGCATAAAATAGATAAGCAATAATGATGATGATGATGATGATGATGATGAGAAACAAAGAAGCACCTACGAATTAAAGATTGATTGGTCATTTAATAAATGAATATGCATTTTTCTAAGATATGGATTAGTTTTCCAGCTTCGTTGTCAAACCCAGTGAGAGTGCATTTGTTGCATCATGAGTAACGAGATGATATGGAGTAATATATATCATTTCCAATTAGAATAAAATTATGCATCCATAATGTAATGATCAATAAATTATCTATAAAATATAATAATTAATTTATTTTAATATTTTAATTATTTATTCTCCAAATTAATAGCAACTATATCTAACTAATTTAATTTTAATTAAATAAATATAATAATAATAATTTATTTATTAACTAATTAACTACCTATTCTTATTTCATCTATTCTTCAGTAAGTAATTTTTTTATTTAGCTTAACTAACTATCCTAAGACCAATTATTAATATATGTGACTTTTTTAAAATATCCGTGACTTATTCTCTATTTTGAGGCACTTACTATTCTTTCTCTTTCATGTAATAAGATTACTAGTGAAAATAAATTAATGGTGTGTTTATATCTTATTTTTTATTGACAATTATTTGTAAATTGTAACCAAATAATTAAAATTTAAAAAATGAATATTTAATTAAATTCAATGGAGTATCTCATTATAAGTAAAATGAAGTGGAAATTTAAATTAGTCAAGCTTTACAATTAACACTAGTGGAGTTGGGAGAGGAGATTCATAATTAAATTTAAAAATGAATAATGATTGTAGACTTAATTTATCCTTCTAATTTAAAAAAAAAAAATTAGTATTTACATACATTTTTTAAATTTGCATTGATTCTACTCTCATTGCACCGGGTTTGGAAAGAAATTGGGAACACAACGAGTTCATCCTAGAAAATTACATCACATTTAAATGCACATATACACACACGTTCACATCACACTCATAAAATAAATAAATAAAAAATGAGAAGAAAGGGTAGGGATAATTGCGTCAATAAGAAAATGGGTTCAAGACATTAACGTCAAATATGCACCAAATTCATCTCTGTTATGGAAGCTGGAACTCAGCTGAGAAAGAAAACCTAAGCTATTGGAGATTGAAGACGTTCAAACGAAGATAGAGAAGGGTTGCAAGAAGAAGAAGAGAGAAACATGAAAGGAAAAGTAAGAGAGAGTTTGTGAAGGAAAAGTAAAGTTGTATTTGACCGAATTGATTATTCTACAATACATACATCTACAGAGACTATATATTCATATAGAAATACAAGAACCACTCTTGTACAATACAAGAATACATGTATATAATACTAATACTCTAACATCCCCTTTCAAGGTTAGGCAGGGATTCACACAGCCTAAGCTTGTCTTTAAACCTGTCAAAAACTTAATAGACAGAGGCTTAGTCATGATATTTGCTACTTGATCCTGAGAGCTAATATGAACTACAAATAGTTCTTTGCAGGTTACTAAATCTCGAATGAAATGCAGGTCAGTTTCAAGATGTTTTGATCTTCCATGCAAAATGGGGTTAGCTGATAAATGACACTATTGAGATTGTCACAATAAATTGTGGGTGACATCTACTGAGGTATTTGCAACTCCTGAAGCAAAGATTGAATGCTCATTATTTCAGTTCGAGCAGTGGCAATGGCTCGATATTCTGCCTCTGTACTCGAGCGGCTGACTTTGGTTTGTTTTGTGCACTTCCAGCTGATGAGATTGGTTCCAACAAATATGCAATATCCTGAAACACTCCTTCTGTCATCAAGATTGGATGCCCAATCCGCATCTGCAAAAGCCAGAATTTTATAATTAGAACAACTAGTGAAACACATTCCTTGTCCAACTCTACCTTGTACGTATCTCAGAATACGTTTAACCGCTTTCCATTGTTATAATGTTGGTTTTTGCATGAATTGAGAGCATTTGTTCACTGCAAAAGAGATATCTGGCCTGGAAATACATAAATATTGTAGTGCACCAACAACACTTCTATACTTCCTATGATCATCAAAAAATTCTGAATCATTAGAAAGCAGTTTCAGGTTTGCTATCATAGGTGTAGGCATGGGTTTAGATTCTGTCATGCCTACTTTAAGAAGTAAATCTCTAGCATATTTTTCTTGTTTCAAGATAAGCATATCAGATTTATAGTAGTCTACCTCTAGTCCGAGGAAATAGGACGTTATCTATAATTTGCTGCACAATGTTAATATCAGAACCAGTAATGATAATATCATCCACATAGATTAATAGATAAGTTATATTAGTAGCAGTTTTGCGAATGAATAAGGCAATATCATGGATAGTGCTTTTAAAGCCATATCTGTGTAGTGTGTGTGACAGTGTATTGTACCAAGCTCTTGGAGCTTGTTTGAGGCCATAAATGGCCTTATGAAGTTTACAAATTCTGCTTTTATCAGCAGTTTCAAAACCTAGTGGCTGAACCATATACACTAAATCAGTAAGTTTGCCATTTATAAAGGCATTATCGAAGTCAAGCTGTCTTAATAACCAGCCTTGGGACAGGACTATGGTAATAACTAGACGAATAGTAGTAGGTCGAACTACAGGGCTATACACTTCCTCGGAGTCAACTCCTTCTTTTTGTTGAAAGCCCTTAGCTACTAGCCTAGCTTTATATCTAACAATCTCACCTTGAGGATTCTTTTTCATTGTAAAAACCCATTTACAATTGACAATAGTTGCATTTTGAGGGGACTCAACTAAAGACCAGGTTTGATTCTTAATCAAAGCTTGGTATTCTATATCCATTGGTTTTTTTCAATGTGGACAGTTTAAGGCTTGGTATTCTATATCCATTGCTTTTTTCCAATGTGGATAGTTTAAGGCTTGTTTGACAGTTCTAAAAATTTGAAATCTAAGATCCTTATCATTAACAGGAACAGATAATAGTGAGATTGGTTTGAGATTACCCATTTTTGATTTTGTTGTCATGGGATGAGTGTTTGCTGGTGGGATTGAAGTAGTGGAAGTGGTTGGATGTGGAGTGGGAAGTACAATCTCAATTCCAGTGATTGGGACAGGAGCAGCTATAGAGGGAGTTGATGAGATGGTATTTATTGCAGAGTTATCTCCATGATCTGAAGAAGCCTCTGGTGAGTGTTCCAAGTCATGGCAAAGAGACCTTCCCTGTTTCAGATGTAGGAGGCAAAGGTTCTTGCACTAGTGGTATGATCTGGTTATTTTGATTAGTAGAAAGGGAGGAAACTGCAGTAAAGGGGTTAGTAGGAATAGTTGCAGGAAACATAACAGGATAAGGGAAGATGGATTCATCAAAAGTAACATTTTTTGCAAAATAGATCCTACCGTCCTTATTTAAACATTTGTACCCATGGTGATTTGAGTCATAACCTAAGAAAACACAAAGTTGGCTTTTAAAATCAAATTTAAATCTGTTATAGGGTCTTAGATATGGATAACATGCACATCCAAAAACCCTTAACAGATTATAATCAGGCTGTCTCCCAAATAAGATTTCAAAAGGTGATTTCATAGAAAAAACAGGTGTGGGGATTCTGTTTATGAGGTAGACAGCAGAAATAAAGGCAGAATCCCAAAATTTTAAAGGCAAAGAAGCAGTGGTTAAAAGAGATAAACCAGTTTCAGTAATATGTCTATGTTTCCATTCAACACTCCCCTGTTGCTGATGTGTGTAGGGACATGATAAGCGGTGCAAAATTCCATGATCAAATAAAAAAGATTTAAAAAGAAGATGAGATAAATTCCCTTCCATTATCAGTTTGCAAAGCTTTAATTTTCTCTCCTGTTTGATTTTCAATGAAGAATTTATATCCTTAAAAGACAATGAGAGCTTGTGACTTTTGAGTGAGTAAATAAATGCAAACATATTTAGTATATGCATCTAAAAAACTGATGTAATATCTAAAATCACTGTCAGAGGTGAAGGGAGCTCGTCCCCAAATATCAGCATACACACATTAAAGAGGTTCATTATAAGTTGTCCTAGAACTAGGAAAAGGTAATTGGTGCATTTTGGCAAGAGTGCAATGTTCACAGAATTTAGATGCAGAGTCATTGAAATCAGTGGCAATATTACATTGTCTCATGACATGTGTAACAGATTTGATATTATTATGGCCAAGTCTTTTGTGCCAGAGAGCAAAAGAATTATGCAGCTTGGTCTTTGTGATAAAACTTTGTGGAAAAGAAGCTATGTATGATTGAGGTGAATTATTGATAGAATGATGGTGATTTAGATTAGCATTATAAGGAATATCCATGGAATTAGTATCTAAGCATGCAGTTTTAACATGGAAAGTATCTTCTTTATTCATATGACTATTTCTATCATCAAAAGATGTACATTGATCTGAGATATGAAAGGAAACATTTTTACCAAAATTAGAAGATTTATTACAAACAGAAGTAGTGGATGGTAATACTGTGTTTTGAGAAGGTATTCCAGGTCTTGGCACAATCAAATTGTCAAAGAAGTATAATCCTCCCTTAGTTTTGCCCTGAAACAGCATTGCCCTGGTAACCTGATCACGAATTAGACATGAGTTAGGTCAGAATTCAAAGAAGACAGCATTATCAGCAGCAAATTTGCAAACACTTAATAAATTTTGAGCTATGGTGGGAACATGTAAAAGATTGGAAAGCTTATAAAACACATGTTTGGATTTATCTAAAAGTAATGAAGAGCCAGTGGTGTGAATTGATACTCCCTTTCCATTATCAACATATAGTTGTTCCGGGCCTTGATTTGTATCATTGTGTTGAAGAATGTTGGACTGCTTTGCTGTCACATGATGTGATACCCCAGAGTCAGCAAACCAAAATGAATCTGAATTGGTAGGTGCTGCTGTAAGGTAGCTCTTAGGTTGATAGAAAGATGTTGAGGGTGGTGGAGGTAAAGTGTTTGAGTATGGAATGGAATTTGCAGGTTGCTGGGGTTGGCCTTGGAAATGAGGGTCATACCTGTGATAACAGGTATGCATAGTGTGACCAAGCTTCCCACATAGTTGGCACTGTGGTCTATTACCTTGATTTCTGCCACCCCTTCCGTTTCTGCCTTTACCTCCTCTGTTGCCTCTGCCTCCTGCTCCCCTTCCATATGATTGAGCAGTTTCAGTGCTGGAATGAGTGAGATGAGCTACAGCAATGGCCTGAGTTTTCTTTTTAAGACGGCTGTCGAAGGCTCTCAAGAAATTCTCAGCTTCATGAATAGTAAAGGAGGTTTGGCGTGACATTACAGAGGTAACATAACCATCATATTCATTAGGAAGGCCATCAATGATAGCTTGAACATGATCTACTTCAGTAAAATGGTGCCCTAACGAATGCAGAGAATTCACTTGATTTCGAATAGATTGGAGGTACTCAGTGATGGTACCTTTCTTCTTGATATCTCGGAGCTGATTCTTGATGCTTTGAATCCGAGTGTTGAAAGATGCGGTAAAGATTTCATGAATAGTTTCCCAGGCTTCAGCGAAGGAGGAGCAGCTCACAACCTTGTTCTTATAGGTGAGAGTCATGGATGCATCAAGCCAAGTCATGAGGGCACAATCATTTTGGATCCAATCAGAATATGCCTTCGATTCTTGAAGGGTTTTCTTTCCAGAAGATTGGGCTTTCTTGGTCGTAGAATCGGAATCAGCCTTTGCTTCAACGATTTCTTCAAACTGAGCTAGGATTTTATCATACGAGAGATGATCTTGAAGCTTCAGCGTGCGTAGAGTAAGCAAGACACTCTTTTTCCAGCTCCAGAAATTGTTTTCATCGAGTCTGTCAGAGAGGGGAACGAGGCCATTTTTGAGATTGCTTTGAGACGAGGAGGGCCATGGCGGATCATTCGTCAAGCTCTGGATACCATGTTATGGAAGCTGGAACTCAGCTGAGAAAGAAAACCTAAGCTATTAGAGATTGAAGACGTTCAAACGAAGACAGAGAAGGGTTGCAAGAAGAAGAAGAGAGAAACATGAAAAGGAAAGTAAGAGAGAGAGAGTTTGTGAAGGAAAAGTAAAGTTGTATTTGACTGAATTGATTATTCTACAATACATACATCTACAGAGACTATATGATATTCATATAGAAATACAAGAACCACTCTTGTACAATACAAGAATACATGTATATAATACTAATACTCTAACAATCCCTTATCGTTGGTTTAGGTGTTGCAACTCTTATACATTTACAATTTTCCTCTTTCTCTCGAGAACTTTCTCATGAACCCTAACATCTTTTTTGTGGGTTCTAACGTTGCTAATGATATTACTAAAATTAAGTGTGATTATGGTCTCGATTTCGGTGGTGCGCATGCCAATATTAAGAAGCTAGCCAAGGAAAAATGGCCAGGTCGGTTTCAAAGGTTGAGATTGAAGGATCTAGCTAAGGATTTGTTAGATTTGAGTTTGAAAAAGCCTAAGCTTGTGAGTTTGAGTAATTCGGAAAATAGGATTTTGAACATGATTTTGTGTAAGGTAGACTTAATTTAAGAAAAACTAAATAAAATATTTTTAAATGAGTGGTTAAAAATTTATAATAAATAATAACAATAAAATATAGAAAAAATTTCAATAATTTATTTAAGAATATTTAATACTTATTTAAGAATATTTTATTTGATTCATCACGAATTAGGTTGATTGTAAACTTGTCCTTTGAACATTGAGCAAGTTGAGTATGGATGCATTAATTGCTATGTTTCTTACAAGATTAGTCACGAGCTTCTCAGGGATGATTGATCGTGATGCTGTTTATAAGTTGGTCTTATTATTGGGTTATTTTGTATAGTTTTTAATCTTTATTATTTTATATATTCGGAGATAAACACATTTTTACGTTAAAATGTACTTTATATATTAGTTATAGTTATTACCGTAGAAAAGTAGTGATTACCAATGGGGTGATCAAGAAAAATTGTGGTTGATTTTTTTCTGTTTTTAATATTTGGTTCTTAGTATAAGTCTTTGAATGTTTTGTCACTAGGTTAGTTAATTATGGGTTTAATACTTTATGTTTCGAGAGTCATTATGGTACTAGTTATAATTAATCATTGAGCAATATTAATTTTGGAGTTTTTTTTGTTAGATATTTAACTTTGCATATCATCTCCAAGGATTAAATTAAATCTAAAAATAAATATATAATCCCACCTTGAATATGTACTATCTTTACATCTTATGATACCAATATATATATATATATATATATATATATATATATATATATATATACACACAAGAGAAAATATA
>JASCZI010212403.1:0-23110 GCA_036250425.1 Stylosanthes scabra
TTGCATCTTTTAACGCTTATCCTCAACTTCAATATTTGTCTTGACGTAGTTTGCATCTTTTAACACTTATCCTCAACTTCAATGTTTGTCATTCATCAAAACCTAAGCAAATGAACTTATACATATTGTAACATGGTTAACAAAGCCACCAACCTCTTCACATCGCATTGCAAGGGTTTATCGCTTCGTCAGTTCGTCGCCCGCCTGAACGACCGTCGTTGCCGCTGCCTGCTTGCCTATAGTCCAGACCCAAGGTGATTCATTTTTTTTGCTTAAGTAGTTAGTGGGTTTTCATTCTTCACATTGTTCACTTGTTCTTAAGAATATATAGATTAAATTAAAGGGTGGTGATACAGATGAGGAGGTTAAATTTAATATTTTTATGTGTGTAAATTTAGTATTATGTCTTGTGTTTTGTTAATCCAAAACTAGAGTATTTTATGTCTATGTATTGCTGTGTCTTTGCATCTGTATCAACCTCTTCTTAGGACAACAACCAAACAGATCATAAGTTGTAAAATTATGGGTAGCTAACTGTGTTATTGATGCTGGTAACAAAACACTAGTGTAAAGGTCATTACAGATTCTGCTGCCTTAAGCACTTGTTTATGTAACTTTCCAAGTACATTTCACTGTATGGAACTTGTCAATGAGAAAAACATGGATTCCACTGAAACAACGAAGTTGCTAAAGAGCTTAGTAAATCAAATAAAGTTCAAGAGGAACACCGTATGTAGTTACAAAAACATGCAAGCAATTTAATAAAATTTTATATCGTTGCCCTAATGCCCTATATGAATAGTATATGGATATATACATGTATTTTCTTTGGCTGTGAGCAAAGGTTCTCACTCCCTCTCCCTCTTTATAGTTGTGTTTGATGCATTGTGGCATAAATAGATTATATGCAAGATTCCATCATTTAAAGCTTTCTCTATATGATGATTTGGTTTTGGTTTTGTTCAGTTTTGATGGAGTTCATTTTGATGCAGCACTTAATTTTGGAGTTGAGGCTGTTTTTGTGTAATTTTAAACTTCTGTATTTTACGATATTCTTGAGAAACGTTGTTGATTGTCCCTTTCTGATCCAAGTATTTTGATATGTTTCTTCAGCAGATTATATTCTTTTTCAATGATTTTGTTTTGGATCACGATCCACTCTGTCCTGTAGTAAGAAAGATACATTGGAAGTTAGCATAATACTTATTTAGTAGAGTTGATTTTTTTTTGTTGTACATAAAATTTTTTTGGTGTCTACATGAGTTTAGTAAGTATTGTTTAAAATGTTCCATATGAACATATACACTGAATTTAGTTGAATTTAATATACCAATTTTAACCACTTCATTCACTACCTTTTTCCAAGATATTGGAGAGTTTTAAAAGGGTATTGAGATACTTTAGCATAGCCTACAAACAACATAGGGAATTGTATTCATAAATCTATGAAATATAGGATTGTGTTCTTAATTAGATTCTGATTGGAATTATGAAACTGATGTAGTTCAGATCTTGAATTCAGTCATTGATTTTGAATCTTTTTTAGCAAATCTTATTCCCTTTTACACCATTGCATGTGTACCATCTATTATGAGGTAGTGGCGTAGTGCACTCATCCATGCACCTTACATTCCTTGTTGCTTCTTGTCTTTTTCTTCATCTCTTTCTTTTTTTTTATGTACATGTGATTTGATTTTTGACCTACTATCTTAATCCTTGTTGAACATTCTAAGAGCGTTTTTGAACCATGAAGTAAGTTGATTTTTGTCTCCCTGCTTTTGCAGATTTGTGCATCTTTTATCTAATATGTCAAGAGGAGTCAAGTTGGAAACTATAAGAAAATTGGTGGAATGCAAAATTTCAGATTTGTTGCATGTTTTTAAATATAGTTTCATTATATTACTGCTTGAAATGCAAAATTTCTGATTTTATGATTATGCAGTTGGACTAATTTGAAGGACGACTGCAGTGAAAGAAGGTTGGGCTTATAGATTAGCGTTTTCGGGGCACAACAAATTGATTGATATATTCAAGATATCAGGAGTCATTAAGGTTACTATGATTTGCACTTTGCTTGAAGTTGAAGTGGCCCTTTTGTTAAACAATGTTATAAGTCATGGATGACATATAAATAGAGCCATATAGGATGACATATAGATTAGTGTTTTCAATGTTTCATAGATTGAGTGTTTTTTTTTATTCAAATTTATCTTTGGTAGGTTGTAAATGCAAGTTTAATTGGAAAGTTCTTTTTAATTTTGGTGGCCCCATCAATGTTTTTTATTTTCATATTCTTCCACAAGGAAGGGGAAAAAAAGAAAAGAAGAAAAGCTGAGTATTTGAACAAACTCAAAAAAGAAGAGGAATAACAGTTTTGTATATTATTTATAAGAAGAGGCAGAACTAAATCTAATTGTTAACAATTTTTTCATTTTTAAAATTGTTGCCCGATTTTCAAGTATTCTCTCTTCCTTTTTTGTTGAAAGGAAGCACAAATAAATCAGAATCATAAATTAAATACAACTAAGAATGATTTAACTTATATCAATCAGTGTGTTCCAAGCACCAAGTTTATTTTGACATATATGATATAGAAGAAAGAAAACAATACCTATGAAGATTGAAACTTTGAAGGCTAAAAATTCGATACTCCTTTTTCATAGAGGGGCATCGGTAACCTCCTTTTAGATTAAATTGTATTTTATGTTCTTCTTTTAAAAATTACAAATTTTTTTCTATTTTTTCTTTTTTCACTTTTGACCTCTTCCTGTAACCACTAAAGTTGTAAAAAATAAAAATAAAAATCAGAACCTATCAACTTTCATATTAATGCTGATAAAATATGGGTAAAAAAAATTAAAATTAGTTAATTAGTGCCTTAAAAATATAAAAAATCTTTTGGACATAACATAACACAATAAAATACTTTTTCTACCCAAAATATAGGCATTAAGCCATTAAGAGGAACCTTGCCAGTTTAGCGTTTAGTGAAAGAACTGGTATTGATGCACTTATGCGTTCTTTGGCATTATTTAACCAAATTAATTTTTGGGATAGGACATGCATTATTAATCAAATTAGCTAGAAAAAGGTGAAGTTTTTGTTTGTATTATGAATGTCGTCTAACATCCTAATTTGAGTTAGGAACGAACTTCAAATAGGACCTGAGAACCCCCAAAACAAAGGAAATCACAATAAAAGGGATTTACTATTCAACAGGGTTCCACGAAACTGTGTTTCAGAGAAGGTATAGATTTCAATCTTTGAGCAATTGGTTCGTTGAAACAAAAAAGTTAATGAATGTGTTAGAAAACTGAAAAAAAAAAAATCAGGCAAGTATTGCAATTTTTAAATTTTAAATATGGGGAAGGTTATGAGCCGAATCCTTAGCCAACTTTGAAACCCCTTATCCCAAACAATTACAAACCATCAAGCTAAAAAAATAATCAACATGAACGTGCAATGAAACAAAAGAAGCAAGTGAAATCAGTGTGTGAAGATGGAGATTGAAAGGCGGCAGGGAGAGGGCAGAGGCACCATCATCAACATCAACGCTAGTTTTAAGGGAATTAACAGAGGACAAGCCTTCACTAATAAATAATAGTGCCGCAACCTTTCCTCTACTTCACATAAAAAAAGGGGAAGAATTGTTCACAACGAGAAAATAAAAAATCAGTATCGCAGCAAACAATAACATTCAAAGCAGCAATAACATTAATTTTTTAGAATAATTTTACTAATTAAATTCAAATCTCAAATATGAAAACAAAAAAAAAGAAGCGCTGCAAAATTAGAAGCAGCACTGAATCATTCTCAATTTCTAAAAAAGACAAAGAAGAGGCAACCCTTCAAAGAAGAAGAATAGGAAGCAGTAGTGAAACATTCCCAATTTAAAATAAAAAACGAAGAAAAAGCACCAACAACAGTGAATCATTCTCAATCTTTAAAAAATGAAGAAGAGGCAACACTTTAAAAAGGAAGAACATGAAGCAGCAACGAAACATTCCCAATGTAAGAAAAATGAAGAAGCATCACTGCAAATTGTTCAAATAGCTTATGCTAATGCCTTGGTTGTTTTAAAGTTATGTTTGTAAATTAGGATGTTGATTCCAGGTATGAAGAGGTGCAGACCATGAAAAAAAAATAAAAATAAAAACAAATAAAAAGAAGCAGTATCAGCAACTCGGCAGGGCACTACCTTCAAGCAAGGACGGCGATGCAACTATGAGAGGCTGACGATGACGAGGCAGAGCCAACAAACGCAAGGCTCTAGGGGAAGGGACGAATGGGAGGGATGCCAAGACTCTGGCGACGAACACAAAGCTCCGACAATGATGGATGTGAGGCGGCAACGAACGTGAGGAGGTTCAGCGTTGATGGATGTGGGCTAGGGTTTGGGAGAATGGAGAGAATGAGAGTGAGATAGTAAGATAGGGGCGGGCTGTTGTGCTTGTCGATGGGAAGTGGAAGAACGGCGAGTCGGCGACGGTTTGGGGGAGACACAGACGGGCTCGGCGGCGGCTAGGATTCCTATTTACTCAGAGTTTTAGACCTTCAACTTTTGGGGAGAGGAGACCTTCTACATATGGGGGCGGAGAGTGAGTGTGGGCTCGAGCGAGCTGTTTCGATTTTGTTTTTTATTTTTTTGTTTTTGTCTCCTTCATGAGTTCATGGGTTGATGAGCAGTTATTAATCTAGCGGTTTTAATGACTAAACCGAATCGAATTATTGAATGGTTCTCTGTGGGACAGATTCAACTAGCCAATCTGATATCGAATTGTAATTGAAAGATAGAATATTAATAAAACATCCATTAAAATTTAAAAGTACATTACTAAAATTAATGTGTCCTATCAAAGGTAGAATGCGATGCGCAAAGAAAAAAACATTCTTTAATCTTTTCGCAATCGTAATTCTTTTTGTTGAATATTCACGTGCTTTATCCACAACTCTTAATGTTGAATTCCTTTGTGATTAAGTCAATTGCTAGTCTCATTATGTGGCTATCCGAAACCTGGCAATGGAAAAAAAGTTCGAAGTAATTATAATTAGGGTTAGATTAATTTTTTTATTTTTTGTTGATATAAAATTTGAGCATTAAATTTTTTTGTACTATAATGTTGAAATCGTTGGTCTATCCGCATTCCTTCATCCAATAAACAATCCGGATTCTATAATCATTGCTATTTTATTAAACATGTGATATTCGTATTATATTAGGACAATTGAAATATAAATTAATAATTAGTATACACAAAAGTAAATAATAATGACAAAAATTAGTATTATTTATGAGCCTTTCCTTTGTTGTGGTAGGTCGGATGGTTCTACAATCTCAAACTTTAAAACTTTAGTACAAAAATTTTAGTAAAATCGTAGAAAGATTTGTGTCGTAGCATTCTTTCAATGAATATAGCATGTGTGATATAATAGGCCATTGAGGTAAACACATCATCAACTTATGTTTATTAATTAGACACTATTATAGAGTTACTTCTTTTTTTTTAACCTTTCATGGTGGTTAAATTTTTAGAAACAAAATAACTTCATAGTAACGGCTAACACTTAATAAAAAGACAAAATCTTCATGTATAATTATTACATTATCAATTTACCAACCCAATTAATTGAAGAATTTATATAATAAATTTGTAACTATATTGTTATTTGAACAATGAATTATTTTATTCATCTAAAAGATATAATATTAATAGATATTAAAAAAAAAAGATAAAGTTGATACGTGCATCAATGCTCCTAATATGAAGAGATTGTGGATTTATTTAGCTTTTATTAGTTTATATTTTTATCATATTTGATTTTATTTTATATTTTGAATTTAATTTATTTTGTAATTAGGATTTATAATAAAATGTGTATAAATACCTCATAAACTATTCTAATTGTCAACTAATGAAGTCAGACATTTAGTGGCGTGATACCATTTGTTGGTTTCGTAATGAAATCATTGTGTATACAAGTGATAGTGTGTAATATGCATCTCTTGTTGCATCGGAAAATTAAATGGAAGGTTGTGTGATTCACCTTATCTTTAATTTTCAAACTCACGGTGTGAACACACGAGGTGTGTAATATCCTTAACTGTTGCATAGAGAAATTGTATAGAAGGCAAAGTGATTCGCTTCTATCCAATTTCAATCTATTATTTTTCAGTTTGTTATATTTATTTCTTTAATTTAAATAAAATATCTCTTCTTTATATCATTCTTCTTCCTTTTCCGTATCACTTGGTATCAGATTTCAGGTTTTGAATTCTACATTAAAAAAAAGAGAGCGAAAAAAAAAAAAGAAAACTAGAAAAGAACAAAAAGAAAAGAGAGAAAAAAAAACCAAAACAAAAAAATTCTATCTTTTTTCCTTCCTTGTATTTGTTTTTGCAGACACTATCTTTTTGAATAACCAGATTCGAGGACGAATATTTTTTGAAGAGTGATAGAATGATACGTATCAATGCTCTTGATATGAAGAGATTGCAGATTTATTTAGCTTTTATTAATTTATATTTTTATCATATTTGATTTTATTTTGTATTTTGAATTTAATTTATTTTGTAATTAGGATTTGTAATAAGAGGTGTATAAATACCTCATAAACTATTGTAGTCGTCAACCAATGGAGCCGGACATTTAGTGGCATGATACTACTTGTTGGTTCCGTGATGAAATCATGGTGTGTATAAGTGATGGTGTGTAATATCCATCTCTTGTTGCATCGAAAAATTGAATAGAAGGTTGTATGATTCACCTTTTTTTTAATTTTCAAACTCATGGTGTGAACACATAAGATGTGTAATATCCTTAACTGTTGCATTGAGAAATCATATAGAAAGCAGAGTGATTCGCTTCTAGCCAATTTCAATCTATCATTTTTCAATTTATTATATGTATTTCTTCAATTTAAATAAAATGTCTCTTCTTTATATCATTCTTTTTTTTTTCCGTATCAAAAGTGGTCATGGATTAATGTAAGATTGAATTACATATCATGTTTCAACTGATAATATAATTAAACACAATTAATTGTCCCTTTTTCATTTCTATGATCATTAGGAATCAATGGTCATTTAGATTGTTGATGGGATAAAAATTTGTTCATTTACAAAATAATTAAAATGGTTAGTTTATGTTATTAAAAGTAACTAAATAACTTGAAATATACATGTTACAAAATTTGTTCATTCGGGGACGGGACCAGTCCCGCTCGGATCCCCTTCACTGCCTGGGGGCATTTTGCTCCCCATCTCCACGGGAAAAATCCCCGCCTTCGAATCCCCATTTGGAGTGTTCCCCACGGGAATTTCTGCGGGGTGGGGAATTTTGACACCCCTAACTGAGCGTAGGTATTTCTATCTTTTTATCTGTCTTATTACTTTGCATCCCTATTGACGATATTAATGTAGGTTAACATTGCCACTTTTTTTGGGCATTCATCTATATATGTTTTTGACATGGAATGCAGCTCAACAAGCCTGCTTTAAAGATGTAGAAAAAGTTATCTTGGTAGCCTGTGAAAGCCAGATCTGAGACAGATTCATTCTTGACTGCTTACTTGACTTTTTTCATGTGAAGATTGTCGCTGTAAGTTTTTGACTCAAGCTTCACTCTGTCTACTTTAAAAAAAAGTTGCCGTAGAAATTCCTGTTCACCTATTGTTGGTTGAAGAAGTTGGAATTGTTTTTGTAACTATATTGACTTTTTGTTTGGTGACAGTAACTATATTGATTTTGATAATTACAAATGTAATTTACACTATTGTGCTAATTTTAAAAATGCTCCAACCTTCTTGTGTAAAACAGGTAGTATTGCCTTTCCCACCATCTGATAAAATTGGGATTACTTCTGTTCAAAGAGAGAGTGAAGAGATTATTCCCATGAAACAAATGAAAATGGATTGGATCCCATATATGCCCTCAGAGGAGTAATTTGTCTACCCTTTGTATTTTACTTAATTTTGTTGCTTTATTTTTTCCTCCTGCTTGTCTTTATAAATATTGTATTCAATGGTGACTGATTGAAGTCTCAAATATTTATCTTGAGTTGCCTCCAAAGGAGGTACAACACTACCTTCTCTATTGCCCCCTTGGTATCAATAGCTTTCTTCACAATTTCAGGTTTCAAAATGAGTATGGTAAATTGAAAGTGAGTGTGTTAGGATGAATATGAACTCTGGTAAAATGCAGTAGTGGAGCATGGGTTTTTATGTTCTCTGTTATTTTATGATGTACCTTCCATCACATGTTTTCTTGTTTAAACTAACTAATGTATAGGAGATGAAATCTTAAAGCCATAGCGTTATTATGTGCCTACTGCCTAATACAGATAGCCTAAAATTTAAATATGATACTTGCTTCACATCCAATTATCCATCTGGTATGAAAATTTTGATGACTTGTATTTACTTTATGTGATGCAGGGCTGCTTTAAAACATCTAAAGTTGGAACAACTAAAAAAATATGAGTACTGCTTTACAGAAGCGACCCCATAGGCTTTCGCTCTCGTGTCTCTCTAAAATTGCAGGCATGGTAAAATCTTGGTTTTTTTAATTATCAGGGACTCCCAAGCTGGAAGCAGAAGAACAACTAAAGCTGTGCAAAACTATCACACGAGTTTGTGTACAAAGAACAGGCATAATCGCCGTCAATACCTCGGTGTGGGTTCGGGATACTCCCTTGTTCCACAGTCCGGGGCTATTTAAACTATTTTATACAAAAAACTTTTTGAATTTCCTGTAGAAATTGATTGCGCTAATGAATAAGCTTTCAATGCTGTCCAAAAACCTCTCCTTCTTCTTCTATAATCCATTCAAGGAAGACAAGCTCCATAATCCATTCAAGAAAGACGAGCTCACTGAGGTTCAAATATTGTTTCCAATAGAGCCAACGCCGGTAACTATGATTGTTAAAACTTTTGTCTATTGAAATGACAATCTTTGTGTTGCTTGAGATCCCCACTTTGTATGCCTGTTTACATATTGATTTCACTGCTAAATTCTGTTAGAGTATCATTGTATCAACAGTACTAGGAACTTAGGAAGTTTAGTGCCATATATGGTTTTTGTTCTCCCATAATATTGTTTTGTCTACTTTTTACCGCAGGTCTATTGTACATTTGATTGGCAGTTTGACGATCTTGAGGTAACAGATTAACTTTCTGATGTTTATGATTTTGTCGGGTTAAACTTGCTAGAAGATGAATTCTAATGTGGAAACCAGAAAAGTTGACATTTCCCTGTACAATCATATAATAACAGCCAGCAATCATGATGCCTGGAGTTTTCTTTTTATTTGCTGCACATTCTTCAATAATTCAAATATATTCTCTTACGGATAAGAAACATCTATTTTTGAAATTCAGTCTAAAGAATCTTGACATATCTTTATTGAGAGGCGGAAAGCTTAAAGCTTGAGGAGAGAAGTCTTTTATTTGTCTTTTTTTACTCTGATCTTTTTACTTTCTCTGCATTGAACCTCCTCCTCATAAGGTAGCATCAAAATAAAAGATAGCTGGAAAAGAATATGATAATAGATGAATCTTTGAGGGCTTACTTGCATTATATTTCACAGGAGTTCACTGATGCTATGATACAAGATGAGGAATTATCAGCAGATCAAAAAGATGCCTTCAAGGTACCTAATAAATGAAAAAGGTGCATGCTTTCCAACATCTCCAAGCAGGATTTTGGCTGATTCTTTCTTTGTTATAGGAATTTGTCAAGGAAAGAGTACGTGAAGCAAAGAAAGCTAATAAAGAGGTAATTTTCTTTGGTTCTGCACACCTTATTTGTTGCCATCTACTTCTGCTTTTTTCAATTTTCACTGATTTTGTCTTCGTAGGCAAGGGAGGCTCGGAGAAAAGCCATTGAGGAAATGAGGGAGGAAACTAAAGCTGCATTTGAAAATTTAAGATTTTACAAATTCTATCCTGTGCAAAGTCCAGATGCTCCTGAGGTGTCAAAGAAGGTACGGGCCCTTAAAAAAGTGGCAAGCAATTTTAGTCAATCTCTTGTGAAGTTATCGAAGTTAACTAATGGAAATAAAGATTACATTTCTCTTCAATCTTTGGATTATAAATATGGAATAAAGAATTGGTCAAAGATCACTGGTTCTTTCCCCATATTTATGATGTGTGTGTTGGCATGCCTCTTTGGTATCCAGATGGTAAATGCTGCTGAAATTATGATACTTTTCTGTCTCATTCAAAATGATGCTCTGTAATTCTTCTATTGGCAGTGTAAAGTCATTAACAGGTATTATGGAAAGGCTCATGAGTATATGTGATTTGCTCCCAGACGAAGATATTGAAGGCTTAAAACTTTTCATGCTTATCTCAGTGGAACATACCGTGTAACGTTGTGACTTAGAAATTGACTTGGAAATTGCAGAAAACGATGTTGAGATTGAAAGAATATGAGGCATACTGCTGACTTTGATTTAGATTTATATTCTGAGGTAGATACCAAGTATTGTGATTCGAGACAATTATTTTCCTTGTAATTATGGTTATGTTCTAACCCCAATTTGGACAAGATCATGTTGAGAACCTTATATGAAGTGAGATGTTAGTAGCCTAGGTTTAAAACTAGTTTTTTTTCTACACATTAACCTCATTTCTATGTATTGGGTGCACTCAGTATAGATAGATGCTTCAATACCTTTCTATGCGAACTAGCGTATGGCCCGAGCTACGCTCGGGTCGTGATGATAATCTACTGTTATATTTATGTAGAAGTAGATAGGTGGTTAATGTGTTGCTATATTGAACTTTAATATGGTTAAAAAATCAATATACAAAATTTTAGGTAGTTAATATTCTTTTATATTTTAGTTAATATTAATTATTATAAACAAACTAGCATGGCATCCATTTATTTTGCTTAGAAAACACAATAGAATTAGAGTTGGTAGAGTAATCCTTTTTCATAGAATCTAACAGTTAATCTGCATCATCTACTACACGAATATGAAGGAATTGTAGGTCTTATAGAAATCAGTTAATCTCCATCATCTACCACCATACAAATAATATTTATTCTTGCAATTTTGACTAAAAAAGCCATTTCTATTACATGAATCTTAATTTGTTAATTCCATAAAGCCGCACCACACATTAAAACATAATACCGATGTTGAGTACAAATACGATTAGAAACAAAATTCAGCATTGAAAGGAAGAAAATGAATGGATTAAACGAAAATAAACAATTAAATAATAAATAGTAGAAAATTGGTAAAAAGGATAGTTAAAAAATGGTTTAAGTAATATTTTGGTCCTTATAGTTTTAGCTGAAAATCAAAATCATCCCTAAAGTTGTTTTTGCATTCAAAATCATTCCTAACATTTATTTTATATTTTAAAATTATCATTTTTAGTCATAATTTTTTTTAACAACAAAATTGCCCTTTAAATTATATTATCTTCACCATCATTGTTTACCTTTTCATGATAATTGCCACCAACAACACCACAAATTTTCGAGTAAGTATAGAAAATTAAATTTTAAGTTGTGATTCAATAAAATTAATGTTGTTGGATTTTAAAAAAGATTTCAAAAGGTTACTTTGGTGGTATTATTGGTATTTATCATGTAGAGGGAAGTAACGATAACGATGGTAAAACTGTAAAAGTGATATAATTTAAAGGGTTATTTGTTTTTTTTTTTTTTAAAGAATTTGTGTTTTGAAGGATGATTTAGAAAAAAAAAATATTAGGAGTGATTTAAAAAAAAAACAAATCTTAGAGACAATTTTGATTTTCGATCAAAACTATAAAGATTAAAATAGTACTTGACCCTTAAAAAATTGAAGATATTTATACATATTTCTGTAGCAACCATTCTTATAGACGTTGTGTTCTTCAGAGCCATTATTTGAACCATTTCCATGCTGAGAATTCACACCTTTTCTAGTTAGAGTCCTTAGAAGACGTGCTGAGAATTATTCTCTTTGAACCACTTCCATGCTAAACCACTTTTGTACGAGTCACTGAAGGACTAAAAGTTAAAAAAAAAAAAAGAGTATGAGTCTCAAGCTAACAGAATTCACAACAAAATCAACACATTTATAATTCTTAATAATCACAGTTCTCCAACAAAACCATGTTGATTTCATATATGTTTTAGCAAAAATACCCTTTTTTTGCATGAATAATAAGGATAACACTTTAATTTCTACATTTATAATAGTCACATATAACAATGTTATTTTCGCCCAAGCGATTTTTATGAATTAAAACATCGTTTTTTAAGTGTAGATACATCGTCGCTTAACATTTTATGTGGACAATCGATGACGAAAATCGTTAATATAGTAATAGAATGACAAATATGATTAATTGTCAATCTTTCATAGAGACTAACTTAATTGATAAAATTATTAAAAAACGAATTTGACAAATTAACATTTTTTTTACAGACTAATTTAACTACTAACTCTTTTTATTATATACTATTCAAGAATAGTTAGTGTTCGCGTAAAATATTCTTTGAACTAACTTAGATGCAGAATAAGTTTTTGAACTGGATTATTAAGAGTTTTGGCCTTTTGGGTAAAGTGAGCCTTTTTTTCTTTAACGTTTGTGAAAAATTTCAAAACTATCCCTAACGTTTATTTTATTCAATTTTATTTCTAACGTTATCGAATAGTTTCAAATCTATCCTTATCGTCAAATTTTTTTGTAGTCAATATATGGTTTCCACTACCATTAACACCTACCAAAGGTGGAGATTTAATAAACTTTTATAGGGGTCATGGGAGTGACATCCGTGCCATTGTTAAGGGGAGAAAGAGAGGATGATGGTGGCGACCAATGGTAGTAGGAAGTTAGTTTGAAAAGAAGAGTGATTTGAATAGAGGAGAAAGATGATTTCATGATAATGATAACGAAGAAAAAATATTATTAACCATACGTTGATCGTTAATGATTAGCCCATGCAAACCACGGGCATAACACTGTAAAAAACTAACACCAAGCATGTTTTATCAAGCATAACAAAAATTATCTTATGTACATGTATATGCCAGAATTTAAATTTCTATAGTTAGTTCTTTTAGTAGCACAATTTTGGTTGACAATAATTATATATACTAAAAAATAGAGATTAACCAAGTTGAGCTCCTGCAAGAAGATACAATTATCATACATGCCATGCTAGAAATCTACAAATTATCAAAGTATATCATGTTTAGCAATTGGGTAATACTTTGATGAAGAGTGTAGTTGGGTGAAGAGTGAAAATTGTGACTAAATTTTAAAAGCAGTGTGTATTGCACATGATGCTTTTATTTTTTTAGTATTTCTTTTCTATTGCAAAACACACAGTCTTCACTCTTCACCCAGTATCCCTCTTCACCTTAGTATTACTCTTATCCATTATTCTCTAATATAAAACATGCATTCAAATCACACAGCTATATTAGCAATGTATCAGAAGCTACTCATTTCCATGTCAAAATAAGTAAGCAAAAAAATTGTCAAACAAAACAGACAACATCATTGATAAGAAATTAACTCCAACCACACTCATAACTCATAATTGGGGTTAATTTTCAAATTAGTTTCTCTTCAAATTAATTTCCGAATGATATTGTTAGTCATATATTAGTCCATAAAAAATGCAATTCTCAATAAATTAGTCTTTCTATCAATTAGATAACATGTGATACAAAATGATAGATTGATAGATAATATGTTATTTAAGCAGTTTGTGATGAGTTGCATTTAAAAATGACTTATCATTATCTAATTTGCAAAATGACCAATTTGGCTCAGAATTATACGTTTAAGAGATTAATATAACTAACAAAATCTTATAAAATTAATTTAAAGAACACAATATTTTTTATGAACCAATTTAATCACTGACTCATTATAATTATGACACCACATACTTTACAAATCCTAAAAAATTTCATGACATACCACATTAACAATTGAATTATTGTAGCACCTATTAACACTTTCGACAAATATGTACTGGCCATGAGACTACGAGAGAGCACTGGTCATGGTAATTGGTAAGTATAGCCCCATAGTTTGCTTCATCTGTGTTTGTGTGATACATGGACTATAAAACAAATAATTTAAATTTATATCTTTAAATAGCCTATAAAAAATAAATAATTTGATTTTTTTTTTGTGTATTTTAAAAAGAAAAAATATTTCAACTATAAAATAATCTAATTTTAATTTTTAAAATTATTTTTATGATACTTATTACTAATAAAAGTCTTATTTCGAAGTGTAAATTTTCACTTAAGTAAAAGGTGACCAATGCAATAAATAAAAATAAATCATATTTTAAATTTTGCTAATCTTAACATCTCATAAGTTAAAAAATTCAAATTTATTTGTCTCTTTATAATTCATTATTAGATAAGGCAAGTTGCTAATTTAAATGGCTTGCAATCATAATTTACTTGATTACACTATTTATTATATATTGATCAGATTACGCTGAAATACAAATTTATATAGAAACCGTTGCAGGTTCTTAGAATTTATAAAATCCATTACAGCCTATCACGGATTCTGCTTTTTTATATATGAAATGGGAAGAATCCCGGCAGAATGTCACTAATTCCGAATACATTACATCTATCACGGATTCTGTTAAAATATGTGTTTGGATTTACGTTCTATGAATCTATAAGAAAGAGATGGTTACCATTATTTTTATTCAAAGAATGTATTAAAAAATTAATTTAATCTATAGTTACTTATAAGACTAACCATGACAAGCTAACTATAACTTTTAAAGCTTTTCTAAATTAAAATGTTCAAGTAATTATTGCTATTTGATATTGGAATTAAGGGTTGTATTTGAATTTCATTTGGACTTATTTCTACTGATTATTATTGCTAATGTCTTATATTGGTTTGATGAAAGCTACCTTCTGATGAAAATGATAATGAATAATACAAGATACTGACATGAGTGAAATATATGTTCATGCATATGCCAAATGCGCCTAGAGCCAGAAATTTATAATTTGGAATCTATAACATTAAAAATCATATATTTTTTGTTATATAATTACTACTAATTTTATTTTTATATTATACATGAACCCAACTACCAATAAATACATTATATATGATATGTTCATACAAAAAAAAAATAGTATTTCTTCAAGATCCAATGGCTCTAATCACATTTGGCATATGCATAATATATAATATTTTGTGTAAAATTTTGAAACTTAAATATTGCATGGTAATATAATATGTGATGTATCTATTGATAGTTGATTCATATTATATATGAGAATAAAAGTAGTAGGAAGTATGACTAAAAAATTATGATTTTCATGTCATGAATCATCTTATATTTATTGGTTAGACAAAAAATAATACAAATTATTTTTGAAAAAAAAATAAACTAAACATACTAATTCATTGAATCCGTGGCAGAATGTAGCTTTTTTTTTAAAAAAAGAAACTCAGAATCTATGGCACCCTGCCACGGATTCTTCCTATATGAAAAAAAAAAACTCAAAATCCGTGCAGTGAGTGATGAATCTTATAAACCAAAATACCCTATCACTGATTCCATATAAATTGCTAAAATAAAACAATTTGATCATTATTTAGAAAATGGTGTAAATGAGTAAATTATAGATGCATATGGCTTATACAACTAACTTATCCTATTAGATATAACCAATTTAAAATCCCAAAATTAAAGTAGTGCGTAGAAGATAGGTCGGAATTGGAGTTTAAAGAACCATAAAAATAATCAAATTATGTTTACCTATGTAAGCAAGCACATTTCATCAACCAATGAAAGCAATTGATGCAACATTGAGTCAACAAAAAATTGTTCACTTCATAAAAAATTATATTAAAAATGAATAAATTTGAATATATTATTTTCATAATTTTTATTAAAATTATATTTATATATAAATTTGTTAATTTATAATAACTGGATTTAAATTAATTAATTTATATATTCTATAAAATATATTTATAATAACATCTAACATTTTTAATTTTCTATAATTTGTCATGCATGTATGCATGTCATCACTAAACTTAATTTGTAGTAATAAAGAAAAAGGAATCTATCAAACCAATGTGTAGTAACATAAAAAAAAATCAATCAAACAACATTTATTATATTAGAGTAAATAAACATCTATATTATCAATTGTTATCAATTTTATAATTTCTTAAATTGAATTCTTTTACTATATCAAAGAAAATATTATAGAAGATGATAATTCATATCCTTTTTTTTGGTGACTGATAATTCATATCCTCAACGGTCTAAATTTTAATGTGTACTATATGTTGAATTGAATTTATTTTATAGTTACGAAAATTTTTATCGTTATTTATATATATATTCTTTTCTATACTAAAAAATCATAAGAGGTAAGAAATAAATTTTTATATAGCATTTCTAAATTCTAAGTTAATATTTAAAAAGAAAATAATTGTAGGTTTAACAAAAATATGCAAGAATATTTGTATATACAATAGTGTTATGGAACTAATATTAAAAAGTCATTAGGGAGCTAATACGTCCAATTAGAAGTTATCATCCAAAATTATAAAAAATTATCATCCGAAACTAAAAACAGTTATCATTCGAAATTGACAAAAGTTATCATCCAAACAGAATATAAATTATCATCCGTGACCTCACCACCACTAACCACCGCCCTCACCAGCACAACAACAATTAAAAAGATAAAATTAGTCATCATTTATAACTTAACTACCACTACCACCACCACCATCAGACATGGAGGAGGAGGAGGAAGAAGAAGCTGCTTTGAGCTTGCCTCTGCCGGCAGAAGATTCCGCCATTCCCGTGGTTGTCCTCGGGGATCGAAGAACGAGCTAAGCTCGCCCACATCCTCGAAGTCGCGATGAGCTCGACTTTGCCGGCAGAAGAATCCACCGTTCCCATGGTTGTCCTCGGGAATCGAAGAACAAGCTGAGCTTGCCCACTTCCTTGAAGTCGCGAGTGGCTCCAACGTCTTCGACAACGTAGTGACGCCAGCGCGAGATCTACATCTTGAGCGGCAACATGCCGTCGCAAAAAGAAGAAGAACGGACAGAAGAAGAATGCACCGTCGTCGCAAGAGGAAGGGTTTCATCCTTTACTCACATTGGCTTTGTAAATCATGTATTCTCTATACTATCTCATACTATCTCTTATACATAATATAATATTAATTATATATTTTAAAATTAGACTAAATAATTTAATAAAATAATATTTTATTAAAAAATTTTAAATGATTTTTCTTTTTAATACTAAAGAATAGGATTTTTTTTTAAATAAATATATTAAATATAGTATTTACGGAATTGGACACGGACCGAGGAATTTGCAAAAATGAGTTTTTGTTTCATAACACGGGCCAACTAGGTCCATGTTGAGGTCTTGTATATATATTGGGCTAGGATGACCCATGTTATAGGCTGTTTTTTTGGAAGCTTCCTAACACGGGTTTGGGAGGCCCGTGTTAAGCGCTGAGCGTTTTGTCATGTTTCCTAACACGGGCTAGGGTCCACCATGATGGCAATACGGGCTTCCATGCATTAAATTGGATAACACGGTGGAGCCAAACCCATGTTAGGAAACGTGATAAAAACGCTCAGTGCTTAACACGGGCCTTCCAAACCCGTGTTAGAAAGCTTAAAAAAAAACGGCCCATAACACGGGCCACCCTAGCCCAATATACATACAAAACCTCAACATGGACCTAATTGACCCATGTTATGAAACAGAAACCCATTTTTATAAATTCCTCAATCCGTATCCAATTTCATAAATACTATATTTAATGTATTTATTTTAAAAAAAAATTCCTAAAGAATATCCTCATTTATATTTTAAAAGGTCTATCATAATGCAATCATATAATACATTATATAGTGTAATATAAAACGATATAAATCAGTTGTTCAAACTTCCAATCATAATTATATATTTTCGTCAGGTTCTTGCTAAATTTAATCATTTAATAATAGACATATTATGACTACTTCCTGAAAATAAAAAATTAAGCCCAAAAACATAAAAAGAAGAAACCAAAAAAAAGAAAAAAAAAACAGGAATCTTCATGGAAGTTTACACTATTCAATTAACTATCCAATAATTTAACAAATAAAGTGCAAGTTAAATTGATAACTTATTTAAATTAATTAAACAAAGAGAAGTCTAGGAGGCACACATGTTTAAAGAATAGGAGCACATTCAGCAAACACATTTTTTGAAGAATATAATTGGTGGAGATAGAGGTGGAGGTTGAAACAGAGGCCTTCATCACAAACATTTCTTATCATATCTCCATGAAAGTACGCACAAATCTTCTCCATCACACATCTCCATATCCCTTATCATCTCCATCTTCTATCTCTTAATTCTTCATACGGATCCTTCGACTTTTTCACCACTGTACCATCACCGAACCGCCACCACGTCTTCTTCTTCTCATCGCGCCACCATCGCCACACCACACCGCTTCCCGTGCCACCTTTGTCCCGGCGACAAGGCGTTTTAGGTGTCGCAGTTTTGTGTTTTTGTGTCGCCGTCATAAATTTGTGTAAACCTTTCTCTTCACCTTCCTCTTCCGTCTCCACCTTCCTCTTCGCGTCGCCATCGCAGATCTGTATTTTCTTCCTCCTTTTTTCTCCTTCTTCTTCTTCTTTATTGTTGTTATTGTGGTGGTGGTGTTGAGGTGGTAGTTGTTGTTGTGATGGTGGTGCTGTGGTTGTGGTAGTGGTGGTGAGTTGGTTGTTCTTGTTATGGTGTTGTGGTGGTAGTGAGGAGGTTACGGATGATAAGTTGTGTCTGTTAGGATGATAATTTTGTACAGTTTCATATGATAAGTTATTTTTATTTCGGATGATAATTTTATACAATTTTAGATGATAATTATATTTAGTTTCAGATGATAACTGTTTTAAATTTCGGATAATAACTTATAATTTGATTTATGGACTCCCTAATGATTTCTTAATATTGGTTCCGTAGCATAGTTATTAAACAAATTTTAGAGCACCCACCCACACATTTTTATGCTAACTTATATTGGTGATCATAATTATAACGTAATAGTATATATTCAATATAAGTAATTAAAACAATAAAAGAATTTGCATTAGAAGTTATCGATTATTGGTTTTAAAAAAGAAAATAAGAATATAAAACATTAAATAAAATGGACATCGCTTATTTGGAACGAAGACATTTTGATCATATGAATATATGATGACATTTTGATCATATGACAAATCAAATGAGAGCACCTATTTTGTCCTGAAAAGAGGAGTGCTTGGGGCAACTGCTAATATATGTGGTCCTTTGATCTCAAACTAAATGTACAAGAAATTTATCATAATCTTGATGCATTTCGCACACACACAATCAAGGGCCACTTCAAACATCATTCACAACAAAGAGCAATAAAATAAAAACAGCAATACCTCTTTTGTTATATTAAGTAATTAAGAGTTTTGGGTTATAAGTGTACATGTGACTAAACTGGACTCAGTAGAAATATTAATGAGTACAATAGTTTCCTAAGACAAATAGCAGGGATAAATGTTTCCCAAACACACTTGCATATAGCTGCTGCACATGTAATTGATCCTACAAATTTGTACAACAACAATATCGGACCATTGGCATTGGGATCTTACTTATTGATAATGCAAATGCAAGCTTCCCCCTTAATCTTTTCTTTCTGCATGTCATGCACATACAAGAGGTGCATACTACATTGAATATGGAACTGGAACAGGAACTCATAAATGCACCATAAGTTGCATCATACACACGAATTTGATTGCTTCTTTAAATGTTGTACACTTGTACATGGCAGCAGGTCAAATCTGAACCTCATAAGTTGATTCTTGTGCGCTAAACCTCGAAGGTGAATCTTCATCAATTCTTCAACTGGACATATAGCTCTACACATCACAAAATTCCCTTCCATAGCTGAGACCGTTAGCACTTGTTCGAAAGTTCTTGACAGATTCAAGTTGTAGCAGCAATTGAGCATGTGGTCCATGGAATAAAAATGCTTGGGATTGAATGGAACTGAGTAATTAGCAAACTTTGGACAAAAGGATGCGTTGCGGATGAGACGATTAATTGTGTCTCTCTCCCTCATCCACACAATTTTCCCCACTGAAATTCACCAGATGGAAAATAATTAAAAGTGTTACAAGGTTGGTGAAAAAGAAGAGAAGTTTCAAATATGCACAACCAAAATGCATAATTTAATGAGCCAAACAATATATAAGGATTGAAACAAACATCATCACACTCGGAGATACAGAATAGGACATCAAACAAGGCCAATTAAAAAGATAGTTATTATGGAAATATATGTGGCAAAAACAAAACGAAATTCAAAAAAGTAGATCAGGTAAAGCTAAAAATAATTAATACCATAAGTAGCACAAAAGTTAAAAGCACCAGAAAAAAAAAAAAAACTAACTTTAAGCCCAATGGTAGCTCAGGTTCAAGTAAATGCTTATGTGGAAAAAATTTAACTTTGATTTCAACAGCCTGGAGAATGGAATCAAGGTGGAAATCTAAATAACTTTATAGAACAGAACAGAACAATGGCAATATACAAATACAAGCATTAAAATTTTAGAACTTAAACATCAATAAGACAGCAACAAATAATAGACATCTTTTTAAAATGCCAAATAAAACAAGAAGATTGATTAACCATATGAAAGCCTTAATAAGAACAAAGCTATGTATCTAGTTTCCAAAGCAAAACTGTGCAGTATTATATCCTAAACCAGATCAGTAATAAATAAATAAATAAATAATTAAGAATGTAAAGCACATATGAGCAAGGCAACAAGTATAAATGTGGTTGGCATATTCAGCATAGCACCCAAGGAAAGGAATATCCAGAATAAAGAGAGTTTAAAATTAAAAGATTTGGAGAGCAAGAGCATCACAATAGTTAGCGCCACATGCAACCAGATTCCACTTGCAACACATAGTTTCAAAGTTAACAAACGAAATTTAATTACTTAAATGAGGGGAGAAAAGGAATTAAATGAACAATACATGCCAGAATGATGAATGGTTGAGCAATGAGATTGAAACCTGAGTTATATGAACTAAACACTATATAGCAAAAACATTGCCAATAGATTCAGATGCAGCAAGTACCAAAGCAAGGACATAAGGTCAAATAGCATGAGCAACAAGAACAAATAAACAAATCAGAACCAGAATGCCATATCCACGTCACGGGTAACTTGAAGTGCCCATCTCCATGGTTTTTCAAAACTGGGCCGAAGAACTTGGTCAGTAACAATTTGTGTGCAAGTGCCTATGTGAAGGTAATTGGTTATCCATGACCCTGGAAAAGACACTTTTAAAAAAATCTACAAAGAAGACACACATAAATTAAGTCATAATGAACGGAGTTCTTGTCCACTGCTTTTTCAGTTCCACATCATAATTGTCATGAGAAACGAGTAAAAGTCTTATAACAACCATGAAGAGCTAGCTGTTTAGTTAACTAATTACCTTTCCCAAACAAAGTATTAACTAAGTATAATTTGATAATATACAGGAACAAAGTCTTCCACAAATGAACCAGTTAGTCCACAATCTATGAGAAGCAACGCAGGGAATAGGGGCAAAAAACACAACAGAGTAGAAAACACAAACTGCAATGCCATTAAAAGGAAATAACCCAAATTCAAAAGACCAATGTCCATTCAAGGTTACATACAACCACATTAAGTGGGCGAAAGCAAGAAAAAGTTACAAACAAAAAAGATGAACAAAAATAAGGCGATTTCCAAGGCGATGCTGGCAACGACTATAGAAATGGTGTGGCACAACAGCAACACTCTGCTCCACGAGAAACCGAAAAAAGAAATTTAGAACGAGAAAGGAAAGACTTTTAAAGTGGGAATAGGCATGTCAGCGACTAACCGCATTCCTCGACAGGTTGAGAGTGAACGAACGCGTTCTGCAGCCGCAGCTGAACTGGGAGCGGTATCCCTAACTGGAGGCTGTGCCAAGGGGAAAACGGAGACGCGACAGAGACAGCGAATGCGAAGAAGAAATTAGACAGAAAGACAAACCAACCAACGCACGACGAAGGCACGGGTTGGAGGGCGAATCCGCGAGCCGGTTCTTATAGGACGAAAAAATGGGGAAATCAGCATCGTCAGCGGCAACCCTAAGCACCAAAACCTCACTGCCAAAGCACAGTTAGAGGGGATAAGATCCACAGCACATAGCAGGAAGCCAAAGTAAGGAAGCACGAAATCTTTGGCCCCCGCCAAGGCCATTGAAGCACCGAGTGACAGCAACTGCTTAAAAGGGGGGAGGAAACCAGGATTTTAAAGGATGTATAACATTTGATAATACGATAGAATTGAAATTAATTGAAAATATATCTGAAAGATTAGAAAAAGGATTATACTAAGTGTACACTAAAATCTAAAATGAGCTATCATGTATAATACATATTGAAATATAAAATATATATACAATTTAACTCATTTTTAGTATGTATTTTATAGTGGCTGATTTTAGTGACTGATTTTGGTATACACATACAATTATTCTTACAGAAAATAGAGTTTTTTTTTCCAATTCATTTATTTTGAAATATTAAGAATATTTATTTTGTAATTCATGCGAATATTGGTCGGTTCAAAGAAATATCTATATTTGGTAGAATTATAGGCATATTAAAGATAATTATATAGTTGGATAATTAAAAATGACTCGTAATAACTCAATGCATTTATTTATATAGACAATAATCGACCCAAAGAAGTTTATTGTCTCACTAAATAATAATCATTGAATCTTATGCTTATTTTCTATTTAATTATGCAATCATTAATCGATGTAAACCATATTACAATATGCATGCAAGGTTTTTATGATTAGGTTTTGATGAATGACAACCATTATGGAATTGAGGACAAGCATCGAAGGATTCAAGATATAATTTCAAAAGCAAACAACAAGATAAGAAGACGAGTCCGCAAGCTTTGAAGATGGTTTAGTATCTTAGGATTTAGGTAAACTTCTTGTCAAGAACCAAAGTTTATTATCTCTCACACACAC
>JASCZI010212405.1:5388-23071 GCA_036250425.1 Stylosanthes scabra
ACTCATGTTGGAGGTTTTGAAAAGAGGCCCAAGAGCGAAGGAGGATGTAGTGTTGGTATCTGAAAAGGCTGCTGTAACTGGTGAAACAGTTTTTGACATATCTGGTGGCCGCAGAGCGTTTATTGATGCAGAGGAAGCTGCAGAGCTTTTGGAGCCATTGAGAGCACCAAACTCTTATACTAAGATATGTTTCAGCAATAGAAGTTTTGGATTGGAAGCTGCTCGTGTTGCTGAACCCATCCTACTGTCAATTAAGGATCAATTGAAGGAAGTAGACCTGTCGGATTTTGTTGCTGGCAGACCAGAAGCAGAAGCTCTTGAAGTGATGACTATATTCTCTGCTGCACTGGAAGGTTGTGTTTTGAGATATCTTGATCTGTCAAATAATGCCATGGGTGAAAAGGGAGTTAGAGCATTTCGGTCCCTCCTAAAATCACAAGATAGCTTGGAGGAGCTTTATTTAATAAATGACGGTATATCAGAGGAAGCTGCAAAAGCAGTATCTGAATTGATTCCTTCAACTGAGAAGCTCAGGGTTCTTCATTTTCATAATAACATGACTGGAGATGAAGGGGCAATTGCTATTTCTGAAATTGTGAAACGATCTCCGGCTTTGGAAGATTTTCGTTGTTCCTCTACCAGGGTTGGTTCTGATGGCGGTGTTGTCCTAGCTGAAGCACTTGGAACTTGTAAACACTTGAAGAAGCTTGACTTGCGTGACAACATGTTTGGTGTGGAAGCTGGAGTTGCCCTTAGTAAAGCTGTACTTGCATTTATTGATCTAACGGAGATATACCTTAGTTATTTGAACTTGGAGGATGATGGTGCGGAAGCCCTTGCAAATGCACTCAAGGAATCTGCACCATCACTGGAAGTTTTGGATATGGCTGGAAATGACATTACTGCCAATGTTGCTGCTTCTTTAGCTGCATGTATATCATCAAAACAGTTCCTCGCCAAGTTGAATTTGTCTGAGAATGAACTGAAGGATGAAGGTGCGATTTTAATCAGCAAGGCATTGGAAGGGGGTCATGGCCAATTACTTGAACTTGATTTGAGCACAAATTCAATTACTTGGTCTGGAGCTAAGGCTTTGGCTGAAGCTGTTGTGCAAAAACCTGGATTTAAGTTGCTAAACATTAATGCTAACTTCATATCTGATGAAGGGATAGAGGAGTTGAACAATTTATTCAAAAAATCACCTGATATGCTGGGTCCTTTGGATGAAAATGATCCTGAAGGAGAAGACAATGATGAGGAGGCTGAAGAAGATGATGACCGCGAAGAATTGGAATCAAAACTGAAGGGCCTCGAGATTTAGGAATATTCATAGGACACTAGTATCCAACTTTTATATTTATTTGTAGCCATAATCTGTTGTATTTTAGACTTCTGAATTCCATGTCTTGAAATTTTTAAAGCTTACCAGGCATATGCTATAATATGTCTGGCAAGACAAGAAATGGTATTAGCTTTAGAATTTTTTGGGCTCAATTATGCTTTTCTATGGCTGTTGGTTATCTTTGGTTGATTGATCTATTCTCTTCCTTTTATATTATTGCAATTGATGCATATGCACATAATCTTAGAAGTATTCTAGACTAGATGATTACTACTTTATTGGTGGCTTTGTTTTACATAATGATGGGTTTGAACATTTTAAGGCCAAGTAGTTGAATTTCTTAAAGTATTCTAGACATTCCCTTTATTGGTACTAATATGTTTGAGATTTGAGATTGTTTTGGTGCTATCTATTTTCATAGCAAAGAAATTGATATCTGTTGTGGGGTGTAGATAGAGCATATTCATAGATTCTTATTCTGAAAAGGGAGAGAAGTAACTTTCTTCTGTAATACTAATACACTTCGTCCAATCATTGTTTATACATAATTTTTTTTTTCAATAAGAAAGAAAAAGAAATTATACATGGATCACACAGGTACTGGAACTTTCAAGGCCTCTAATATCTTATCGTCTAACTCAAATTGGATTGTCTTCTTGTCTCTCCCAATCTTTACGTACTCCTCAAACCTCTCTTTTAGATCTTCAGGGAGGTTTGTGGTAGAACTCCATCCCAATTTAGTTTGGGCTGCTCTTGGTTCAGCATAGAAGTGCTGCATAATTAAAAACACAAGTTCAATGAGGAAGAAGACATAAGTTTATATAAAAATTATCAGGTTTGTATAATTGAGTATTTAAGAAGGGAAATTATTCGATACATATGTGAGTTGATATAGATATAAAAAGATATCTTTACAATACAAATTTTATCCTTTATATTCCAAAAAAAAAAAGTAAAACTCAGATGTAGATCCACACATGCTTCTAATAAAATTTACATCTTTATCATTTAGTGTTTACATCCGTACCAAATAAGCCCCATCGAAGAAATATACATTAGAAGTAGTGTTCATGTATTGCAATGATACTCAACATATTATGAGGGAGAAATCAAACGTTTGACCAAGAGTTTTGATGTGGTGATAACTGATAAGACACATTATCTTACTAGCATTCCAACATGTTTGTTAAACTTATAACCACTTCATTAATCTGTGTTATTAGTAAAGTTAACATGTTGATAATAATTTTACCGTGTTGCGGAAAGGGAAAGCTTTCTTTGCATCAACACCAACAGCTTTTGGATCATAATGGACAATGTTCACTGGGCGCCCTGCAGCTTGAGCACACAGTTTTGCCATTCCATTTAGAGTCACAGCACGGTTACTCACACAGTTGAAGATGCTGTTTCTTGCAGCTTCTGGTTTCTCAACAGCTAGAGTCAGCATTGAAGATAAGTCCCTAACATGAGATATGTTGGTCAGTTGCAATCCTGACCCCGGAATCGGTACTGGCCTGTCCCTAACAATCCCTGCAAATGGCGCGACACATACCCTTTCTCAAAATAGATACTAATACTATCAACTATATCAATAAAAAAGTTATTCAATACTGATATAAACTAAAGACAAGGAAAAATGTGAGGAATGTTTCTTATGTTTATTGAGTGTGTCTAACTGTCTATGATACAATACAAGCTACCTATTCATAGGTGTGAGAATACACTAAAAGAAGCAACATAATTAATATGTAATATCCTAGAAAATCATATAATATCACCCTAATTATGATACAGATACATATATTCAAGATTCAAACAAATACTATAACTAGTTCTTAAGGTTATATCAGTTTATCTTCTATTCTATGCACAAATAGTATAAAAGTGTTATGAAATTATTCAATTATATATTGTCACATAAGTAAAACTGTTCAATATTTTTCCACTTACTATCAAAGAACCACTCCTCACAGTCTTTGTTGTTGCCAGATCCAATCATGTACTGAGGCCTAAATGATGCCCAATTGCTGAAACTTTCTTCAAGGTATTTCTCCACTCCAACATGGCCAGCATCAGCTTTAACAGTATCCTACAACACCATCAGAGAAGATTTTCACTTTTTAGCATATTTTCATAGTGGTTAATTAGTTATGAGGGATCACAATGATTTTTACAACATTACCCCTTCAACATGTGGAGGCTCATCTGTAAGTTTGTAGATTCCAGCACTACTTATGAACAGGAATTGCTTGGCACCAGAACTCTTTGCCCAATCTATCACAGGCCTGCAAATGAAGATTCTCATTCACTTGTATCTCACATGTTGCATGTACTTAATTTTACCATGAATAAAGCACTAATTTATCCTTCAGAAGATTAACATCTAATGTTCAAACTAAAGGAACCACTATCATCAACAAATATGGTTTAATTGTTCTGATGGTCCCTCTAGATATAGTTTCAATCAATTTTTCAATAAGATCCTTATACTTTTTTTTCTTTTCAATTAGGTCTCTACATTATATCAATTTGTAATTAAGTCCTATTGTGCCAAAAACGTTAAATATCACGAAATGTTCCCTTACATAAAGTAAGTATACCCGTTCTTGAGGCACAAGCTCTAAACGAATACACCTTCGTCTAACAGAATATTCTATTATATACAACGATTTTATAACGGTAGGGACTTAATTACAAAATCTGATATGGTGCAGGGACCTAATTAAAAGGAAAAAAAAGTATAGATACCAAATTAAAAATTCGATGAAACTATAAAGACTAACAGGGTAATTTAACCTTAACAAAAATACCATTGTTTAGGTACTTATTTGTTACCTATGGATCTTTCAAAGATTAAATTGGTAGTTTGCTCCTTCAATGTTAACATAGTTTGTGATGGAAAGAAGTAATGTTGCTTGATCCATCAAGATTTGGTTGTTAATGTATTTTAACAATTGTGGTATGCTATCTTACAAGTAAGAGAAACTGTAAACAAAATCAAAGCTTGAACACAAGCAGAACCAATCAACAAACCTCACAGTTTCCAGATCCTTGCCATTGTTGTCCAGAACCACATCAAACACTTCCCCTCCGACGATACTCCCTACATCCGCCGGATTTCCCCATACCGTGCTGCCTCCGGCACTCACAATTTCCTGAACAGTTTTTCAAACCCACAATGTTCATTCAATGCAAGAATCTAAATCCAGTGAGAAGAAAATTTGATCCTCAAAAGAATGAAACACTGAGAAATTAGTCTCAAACTATATTTTATTTGATCATGTAACATCCAAATGATTAATATAATGACAAATTAGTCCCTAACAAATCACCTAATTAAACAAAGATATTCATGCATTTTTGTGCTTTATTAACATGTCATTGAGAATCATAGACTCATAGTAGTAAGATAGAAAGAGATGACTAACTGAGAATCTGTTAAAAGGGGGTTTCTTCATCTTATCGGAGGATTCTTCACCAACAGTGAGTATTGTGACAGAATGGCCAGAACCAAGAAGCTCCTTTGCAAAGTAGAATCCAATCACAGCATGTCCTCCACTGTTGGTGTTCACAATGAGCACCTTCTTCTTCTCTGCAGCACTTGCACTGATGCTGAAAACAGGACCACCATCATTGTTGCTTGTTGCAGAAAGCCTAGATGATGATGAAGGGCATGCTAGAAAGGTTGGAGAAGAAGCTGAAAAGAGAGAAGCAGTAGAAGAATGAAGGGAAGAAGAGAAAGAAAGGCGTGAAGTTGAAGAATGTGAGAGTGGAAAGAGGTTGGAAGAGGATGCAGAGAAGAGCAAAGAAGCTGAAGAAGAAGAAAGAGTTGCCATTGACATTGAGTTTGTTGAATTCCAAAGAGAGAGGAGAATGAGAACCAGCAGTTCCAGATAAAGTAATCAAAAGCAACAACAACCTACCTTACTTTCTCAAAATTACAGTTATGGTTTGGAAATATTGCAAGGATTTGATTGAGAGGTGAATTACTTTTACAAAAACTTTCCTCTGATATAAAAAAAAGGAGTGAATGTCTTTGTTCTGATTCAATTGTTATAGTGTTAGACTTGCATATGTCACATCTGTTTCTTGTTATTGTGATTTGTGAAGTGTTAACCACATGATTCTGTTGGCTGATCTTATTGTATACCAGCTAATAGATATTATCACTTCCCCCTCTATAGTTTGAGAGTTAGGTAATTTGGTTTAACTTCTAAAGAGATTATCTACCAAAGAATTAGATAAAAAAACTATTAAAAAAATTAAAATTAAAATTAAAATTAAAATGTCTTATTTTTTATTCCGATAAATAATTTGTATTTTAGTTTCCGAAGTGCAATCTTTCACTCTTGGGTGATTCTTTTTACAAAAATAGGTGCACTTAGAACATATAATATAGATTTTGTTAGGGTGATTAATTTGAATTCTTAAGACTTGTTTATTTAAACAAGTGAGGTAATTATTTGACTAATCCAAGTAGGTCAAGTAAAAATTAAACTTAGTTAAACAATAATATAAGTAAAAATGTTTACATACCTCTTAATATTGATTAAATTAGAAAGTATATCTTTTAAAATTATAAAATAGAAAATTAACTTTCTATTGAACATATTTAATCCTTCTTTTTCATCTTACAACTACACAAGTCAGAAGATGCTCAAAATCAAAATAAAACATCCATTTTTTTTTTCTTTTTATAAAAAAGTAATTCACCTATTATCATGTTTAACATACACATAAATTGTTACCGAGTGAGTGAAGTGGACCGCCATGTTTGAACAGTCCACCAATGACCAATTGAAACCGATCAGGAAATGGATAAAATCAATATCATTCAGTGACTCGCATACACTCTTCACCGATAACCCAATCTCTCTCTCCCTCTTTCTATTTCTCTCTTTTCTACTTTCCAGTTTCTACACAGATTTTTCACACATTCAACTCAAAACCTTGCTTCGCCATATCCATGGTACCTATCATTTTCACCCACCGCACCTCCATCACCACCACCACCCCCCCTTACTCCTTCTCTTATTCTTCTTCTTCACTCTTCACCCACACTCACACTCACTTCCCTCGCTTCCTCACTCTTCCCCGCACTCACCACCACCACCACCACCACACCCCTTCATTTTCAATTTCCAATAATGCCCCTGACCAATCCACCAATCAGCAAAAGCAACTCCTCCGCTCACAGCAACAACCGCGAACGCTGTTCCCCGGGGGGTACAAGAGGCCAGAACTTAAGCTCCCCACGCTGGTTCTCCAGCTTCGAACCGATCAAGTGTTCGAACCAAATGCCTTGGATCTGGTGGACAAGGCCGTTTCGAAGTTCGTCGGGGTTGTTGTGCTCTCTGCCGCTGGTGACGACAGCGGCGGCAGGCTCTATGAGGCTGCATGCATCTTGAAGAATCTGATTAGGGAACGCGCCTACTTGCTCGTCTCTGAGCGCGTAGATATCGCCGCCGCTGCTGGTGCTACCGGAGTTCTCCTCTCCGATAAAGGTTTTATTTTATTTATTTATTTTTGGATTATGAGCTTTTTAATTACTACAAAAAAAATCACTTACAAGTCTTCACTTCCAATAAAAAATCCCCATTTTTAGTTTTTTTAACTTAATTGGACATAATTTTTTGTATGTTAAATCCATATTTGTATTGGTTTTGGATGTGCTGGTATTGTTAGAGCCACGTTTTCAATGTTGAATCCATGCTTATTAGTTGCGTTAATTGAATAAATATAATTTTATAAATCGGGTGAAAGTAGTAATAAGTGATCATGATTTACATAGTTTTCCAACATGTAGCTAAAAAGTAAAACCCACACAACTTGCTTTCTAGAATTTTTCTGTGTCTTCAGCATGGAATGCTTTGTAATTTTCTTTTTTCTTCAAGCAAGTGTTTTTACGAAGGCATTGTTTCATCATCGTTAGGTGCTGAGTTGATTGGATGCATTTAAATAGTGGATGTGACAATAAGAGGAAATTCCTTTGAGCTTTAGGGTATGTTTTGAGTGGAGGTTTTGGAGGGCAATGCAAAAGGAAGAATTGTTTTAGTTAGTATTTTTGAAGTTAGGTATATAGTCAATTTTATTATTATACAAAGTTTAAGTTGTTATTAATCATTTCATTCTGTTTATTTTAAAGCATTCTTATATTAAGGTATAGGACAATAGGGTACCCTGTGGTATATTTTCTTAAAATGAACAATTCAAATCTGGTCATTTATCTTTTACATGTCCTAAATCTCGAGCTTGTTTCATGTGAATTGGGGGTAAAAAAAAGAAACATGCAGAACTCATGGAAGAGTTTTACTGCTTTGTTGGTATGACTTGATTGTTGATTCTAACCAAAGTAATTGAAGTCCGATTAACTATAGCTAGTATTGCTTGTCTAGAATAAGAGCACTAAAAATTCACTCAACTTTTTCAATTCTTTCAAAACCCTTTTTTCCCAACCATAAGATAAGGGTGTAAATTCCTCTTTCAAGCATACCTTCAGGGTGTATCCACAAAATTTGGTTTTGGAGGGGAGAGAATTAGAGAAAGATTTTCAGGGTTAAACCTCCTTCATGAATTTTATTTTTCTGAGGACAACAGTTTTGAAGGTTTTTTTGTTAACTCTCCAAATCCTTTCATATATCCCATTTTCAAATTACCTCAAATTGGGTGGTTTTTATTTTGAAATTTAAATGACCTTTTTGTCCCTGATAAATTATTGTATTACCGTTTTCTTTTTTATGCATGATATTTTAGTAAAGGATTAATTGTAAAAATATGTAGCATGCCCTCAAAACCGTTTCTTCTTATTTATTTTGAAATCTTGAACAAGGGAGGGTTTAAAAATCTCTTGCCCCCTTTCACTTCCCCTTTTTCTTCTGCCAAAACCTTCCCTTTATTTTTCCTCAAAACTTGCAAACACACCTTAAGAGTATAAATTCCTTAAAGCTATAAACCCCATTTAGAACTTGTACAATTGAACCGATGCTGGTTGTGCCTGATCTGACATGCAACTGAGCATGATAATGACTATTTAATTTTGGTGTATCATTCTAAAAAAAATATATTTATACATGCATTTGATGAGTTTGACACTTAATGGTTGACATGTTATATGAGGTGTTGCAAAAAAATTGCATTATACACTAAAGTATTTTTGCATTGGCACTTTATTGAATTTAAGTTCGAGTAATAATAATATATCGGTGATGCTATATGTACAAGCTTTTTACTGATCCAAGCTCATTCAAGTTGAAACATATAAGTATGGCACAAAAGTGTTGAAACACAGCACACAAAATATTTATACATAGCACAAAATTAGTTATGTATAGCATTAAAGGATTGTACCTCAGCACAGCAATAAAATTGCTTGAAACGACTTGGATGGTGAAAAGACTTGTGCATGTACCTTTTTTCTAATATATACATTTTTTAAAGGGTTGAAGCTGTAAAAAATGATGCCCCCTTCCCAAAAAAAATCCTCTTTTTTTGATGTCCAACATCTTATCAGCTTTCTTTATTCTCTTCTCTCTTGCAGGTCTTCCCACTGTTGTTGCTAGAAATACTATGTTGGATTCCAAATCTGAATCGGTGGTACTTCCCTTGGTAGCTAGGATTGTCCAAACCATCGATGCTGCAGTGAATGCAACTAAATCCGAGGGTGCTGATTTTCTTATATATGGTAGTGTCGATTCGAAAGATCTAAGCAAGGAAGTCAATTCTGTGTGTGAGAAAGTGAAGATACCTGTTTTTGTCTTGTGGAATCTGCACGGAGACAAAATGTCTTATGATGAGGCTTCGAGTTTACTATCCTCTGGTTGTAGTGGTTTTATGACTACTTTGGAAGGTTTTAGTTTGTTAGATGATGGTTTCCTGCAGAAGCTGTTTGACATGTGGTATGCAAATGATAAGATAACACTAGATGGTGTTGCTGGCATTTTGAATGAGCATACACTATTGAATGCGGATACTGATCTTCAGAGTGAAGTGGAGGTTGTGGCTGGGTTCATCAAATTGGAGGATAAGGAGAAACAGTTAATAGAAACAGAGAAATTGGTGTTGAATGAAGCTGTTGAAGTTATAAAAAAAGCTGCACCACTGGTGATCTTTTAATTAAAAAATTTGGTATTTGAAGAAAATACTTTTTTCATTATTTTTTATTTTGACCACTGTATTGTTTACTCTGTGTTGAATTGGGATTGGTTTCACATGACAGATGGAAGAGGTTTCACTTCTTAATGATGCAGTTTCTCAAATTGACGAGCCATTCTTACTGGTTATAGTGGTAATTGTGTGCTGAATCTCACCAAATTCTGGTTCCTGGGATATACATTGGTATTAGCTCTAAATTTCAAAAAAGATAAGATTGTTTTAACTTTAATACATCTGTTTGGAAACTAATCAACCAATCAGTTCTAAACTTTTTTGACTTTTCATCTTGTTTCTGATTTTTAGTTCATCTGCTTGTCTTGTTCAGTTGTTTGCCTCCATGTGGAAGCATTGTACTGAAGAGTTTGTGACTTTATTCTTCTATCACCAAGTTTAGAAGTTATTGTCCTCATTAATTTCTTTAAATAGTCTTTTTAATCTACTTAGAAGTTAGAACAATGCAAAATGCTTTTGGTTAGTTGAGTTATGTGTTTCTGCTAGCTTTTGTATGGATTTTTCAGCAAACATAGAGATCAAATGCAACATGATGCTAATAGTTATTTGACATGGTATCATACCTTTCATCTCATTAAAATCTTGATATTTTAGGGTGAATTCAACTCTGGTAAATCTACCGTGATTAATGCACTTCTTGGAGAAAGATACCTGAAAGAGGGAGTTGTTCCAACTACTAATGAGATCACATTTTTACGATACACTGACTTGGATATTGAACAACAACGATGTGAAAGACATCCAGATGGTCAATTCATATGCTATCTTGCTGCTCCAATTCTTAAAGAAGTCAGTTAATTTCTTGATTCTGTTTTGTTTCTTCCTTGTCTTGTACAAATTCGAATTTTTTTAAATTATACCCTTACATAATATCTTCTGTGCAATTTGATTTGCTGTCGGTGATTCTCTTACAATTTTTTTCCGTAAACAGATGACAATTGTTGATACACCTGGAACTAATGTGATTCTTCAGAGGCAACAACGTCTCACAGAGGAATTTGTACCACGTGCTGACTTGCTTCTATTTGTTATTTCTGCCGACCGTCCTTTAACTGGAAGCGAGGTATGGTGGTCAGTCATCTACGGAAGGGTGCACTGCTGATTTCTTTGTGGTATCAAGATGATTTCTTGGCAAGGGTTGTGACTTTTTTTAAATATGTTTTTATTTTTATTTTTTGTTACTTTTCAGATTACTTTTCTTCGATACTCTCAGCAGTGGAAAAAGAAAGTGGTCTTTGTTCTGAACAAAGCTGACATATATCAGAATGCCCGTGAGGTTTATTCATTTCTTTTAAATTTGCATTGGTTATATTCGTCCTGAATAATATTATTATTATTATCCCCAAACCAAGTATTTCTTCTGTGGTTAAAAAACATAGATTTACAAAATATAATTAAAACTCAATGCAGCTTGAGGAGGCGATGTCCTTTGTTAAGGACAATGTACAGAGATTGCTTAATACTGAGGATGTGATATTGTATCCAGTATCTGCTCGGTCTGCTCTTGAAGCAAAACTTACAGCTACGTCTAACTCTGGGAAGCCTAATGATTTGTCTGGTTCCGGTTCTCTCAATGGTGACAGCGGCTTTGATGAGCTTGAAAAGTTCTTGTTTAGCTTTCTGGATGGGTCAACAATCCCTGGGATGGATAGAATGAGGCTCAAGCTTGAAACACCTGTTGGAATTGCAGAGAGACTAATATCATCATGTCAAACACTTGTGACACATGATTGCCGATATGCCAAGCAGGATTTAGCTGCAGTAAATGATATTGTTAATAGTGTAAATGATTTTGCAATGGATATGGAAACTGAGAGCCTTTCTTGGAGGAGACAAACTTCTTCTTTGGTATGTTTTAAGAACTTCATAATTTTTTTAATCAAGACAATTTGTTTCTCTCTTAATTGGTTTGGTATTTGTATGTTGACTGTTGTGGTATATATTACCAGATTGAGACTACAAAATCACGTGTTGTTGAGCTCATTGAAGCTACCCTGCTATTGTCAAATCTTGATATTGTTGCTTCATATACTTTCAAAGGAGAAAAATCAACAATGCCTGCTACCTCAAGAATCCAGAATGACATACTTGGTCCAGCTGTTTCAGCTTCTCAGGTTAGCTTCAAGCTCTAACTTGGTGGGTGTGTGTTCTAAACGTCTTATTTTCTTACCCGAGCGATGAAGTAGGTAGAGGAATCCAAACGACAGAGCAACATAAGTCGTTTATCAGAATAAGTTAATGCAATTATCAAGCATTATTTTTCTTTACGCTTTGCTAAAATATTTGTTGATTGAACACAGAATTTACTTGAAGAATATGAAAACTGGCTATGTACCAAAAGTACCCAACAAGGGAGATTATGCAAGGAGTCTTTTGAAAAACGATGGCCATTATTGAATCAAGAAAATAGTGAGATTGAGAAGAATGAGTCGTTAAAGAAAGTGGATCAAGCTGGCAGTAAGGTGATTGATAGCTTCAGCAGTAGTGTAGTTTCAAAGTCATTTGAGCAAGAAGTTCGTGAGATGGTAAGTTTGGACACCCTTAAGAAATGATGTGAATATTTTGCGATGTGATTTTCATAAATTTCTTGGGCGGATTTTGGATTTGTACTGTATCAAACAAAGTCTGGTCACATTAAATGACCGGGCTTGCAACAGTAAGTTTGACGTGTGTCTAGGCTATAGCCATGTTAAGGTTAACATCCAAAGTGATATGATTCACTGTGGTACTAGTCTTGTAGTGAAGTGATGTTAAGGCCTCCATATCCAAAGTAGAGGATAAGTAAGTGATGTCTATATGTTGAGAAGTTATGATTGCTGCATGATTCATCCGGGTTTATGCTTTACCTTTTTTTCTTATTTTCCCTTTAGTTCTGTTATTCAAAGAAGGACCTGGAGCAATTGTTTAGGTGTCGGTGTGACTTCAAGGTCACGGGTTTAAGTCACAAAGTTAGAATGCCTACGTACCCTTTGAATGTGGCCCTTTTGCGACCCCCATCTAACGTGGGATGCTTGTGTTTACTTGAGCTGCTCTTTTATTGTTATTCTCGCTCGATAAGGCTTTCTTGTGGCAGTGGTCTAGTAGAATACTTTTGAGATATCATTTTGTGTTGTGTTGTTTGAAAAGAAAATTTGATGCCCATTTTCTCTTAAATTGCAAGTTGTTTGGGTAGTTCTCGAATTACTGCATTGTGTGGTCAGTGTTGCCCCTTCCCAACTCTGCGTTGATGTGAATCCCATCATTTGAATCTTATTTTTATATTAAATTATAATTATTATGCTTTCAATATATCTGAACTTTTTTGAATATTAGTTTTTATCAACTTTCGGTGGAGTGGGTGTGGCTGGTTTATCTGCGTCGCTACTGACATCTGTGCTACCAACAACACTGGAAGATCTTCTCGCTCTTGGCATTTGTTCTGCTGGCGGGTATTATGATTTTCTAGTTTCTATTTATAATTTGGCTTCCTCTCTAATTGCTCAACATTGTATTTCAAAATTTGTGCATGTGTGATAGAGTTGATGATACCTCTGATCTTAAACATTCAATAAAAGGAAACGTTTGCGCTATTACGGCAAGAGTAGCATGAAATAGTTGACATTTGTTTTTGAAACTGTTATCATGTAACTTTAAAAATATATCCCTTTAGATTCATATTTTATAAATAATTATAAAATATATATTGGTACGTGACTTAGGATAAAGGGATTCAATTAGAGAATATAATGATTCTAATTAATTGCATGATCACGTTGAAGATTTTGTGCTCAAATTTGGTTGACATTCATTTCTGTCAGGTATTTTGCTATATCAAATTTTCCAAGGCGCAGACAGAGTGTGATAGATAAAGTGAAAGGAAAAGCAGAGAAGTTGTCATCTGAGCTTGATGAGGCCATGAAGAAGGATTTCAATGAAGCCATGGACAATTTGAACAATTATGTGAAAGTTCTTGGCAAGCCTTACCAAGATCAAGCACAGAATAGACTTAACATGCTTCTAGAGATTCAAGAGGAATTATCAAATGTTGAGAAAAAACTTAGAACGCTGCAGATTGAGATCCAAAATCTTCATGTCTCATGACTTCAGATTTGGATCCATCATCATTTTTGTTGACTTGATGATGCTTAGGAATTCTCCAATATATTTTGGCATTATATTATTTTTTGGATAAGAAATTCTATTACAAGGTGAATTTGTCTTAAAAGCAATAAAGTCATATTATTTTTGTACTAAGTCCAGTTTCATTCAGTTAGTTATAATTATGATTCATTTTATCTAGTTAGAGTCATAATATCATGTATCAAATAATATGTTAACTGAACTATATATTAGATCATTTAACCTAATAAGTAATAATTATGTCAGATTAGATTACTGAGATTTTTATTCTTTTCTAGGAATATATTTGTAGTTAATGCATGGAATTTTATCGAGTTAATTATCAATTTGATTTGATTCTTGGAAGTATCACTCTTTCCTCAAACTGTTCTCTAAAGTTTTCACTAATTCAATTTATTCCCCAAAGGTAATTTTTCAATAATTTTAGGTGAACAACTGGTTTTACTAACCAAATGGTTAACCAAGCAAATTACAATATGTATCTTACTCCCTTTAATATAACGTCAACCAAGTGCTTTAACCAAGTAAATTTATTTTTTTTCGTTTTTCGTCTTTTTAGCTTGATTTGCCTCCCTCTCTTCGTTTTCATTCTTCAAGCGTGATTTCTGCAACTTCTTTCTACTATCTTTTTCAATTGCAACATGATCTGTGCATATATTGGAGGTAATTATGTTTTTGTTCTCTGTAATGTCGTTAGTTATTGTCGTCGTTTTCGTTCTGAATTTCATGATTTGTAATTGGCGATTCGTGTTTTCTTCTTTCTTTGCGTGATTTCTGCAACTCTGTTCTGAAGAAGAAAGAAAGGAAGGAGGGAAGGAAGAAAGAAGAAGATTTTATTTCTGCGCATTATTGCTTTCTGTTTCTGCACAATGTTGCTTTCTATTTCTGCGCATTATTGTTTCATATTTCTGTACAGCAACAACAGCAACAACAATAACAATGTAAAACAAAGAAGAAGAAGAAGAAGAAGAAGAAGAAGAAGAAGAAGAAGAAGATGAGGACGACGATGACGATGACGACGACGGAGGATGAAGAAGACAATGTCGACGAAGGAGGACAAGGAGGAATTGCATGTTTGTGAATTTGGAGAGTGGTGGTGAGAATAAGAGACTGGTTGGTTACATTTTCGTTTCATTAGTGCGTGTATACATGCGTTTTTAGGTGAGAGTGGTGATGTTTCAAATTTATTTGGTTAACCACTTGATTGGTAAAATCACTTGTTCAAATAGTAAAATTGATTTCCAAACTCATGTTAGTCTTTCATGAGTTATGGATCTAAACTTTGGTATTAGATAGAGTTAATTGAAATTTTAAGTATCAATTAACTTGAATTTTCTTCAACAAGCGCATTTTGTTTGCCTTTTCAAAAAGAAAGACATGCAAGTCATTCTTAAAAGCACACATTATTTAAAAAAGCCATGCATATCTTGAATTTATATCTACATGCCATTGTCAACTCTATTTTCACAGTGATCTCTTACAACTTCACACAAAGCGCACTCCTTCAATATTGTAAAATTATTTAAATTCACTTTCATACATAAAAATGCACTAGTGCAACCAATTATCGGAAGCTCAGTTTCGGTCAAACCTAGTCCAACTTGTCAATTGGTCCAATTTCCTCATCCCTAGAATCTCCTCCAATGTTCCAAGTCCTATGAAACACTTAAACCCCAAAGTACTCCCTGTATTTCAAGGTTTTAGAGCTTACAGCCTTCTAGCCTTGAATGATAGGAGAGGGGTCATAACTCATAAGGGTCAGAGAGAATGAAAAGGATCAAAATTGGATTTTTTTCGTCCAAGAATGCTCAAACGTGGTTTCAACTTTCAAGAATCCATTAAACACTAATTTTTACATTTTTATCCCAGTTAATTTTCAGAATACTAATTCTTGGGTGGTTAAGATCCGGAAACACCTGCAATCCCGTCCGGCTCCGAGATAAATTTTCTTAGATCGATTTTGTTATTGAATCTAGTTTTGGATCACCCATCCGATTCTAAAGTCATACTAAGTTTTAATCCAGTTCGGCCTATTGTTTTTGCATTGTCTTTCTAAGTTTTTTTTTAAAAAAATGATAGAGTCATACAATTTAGAATCTACACGATTGCATTATTGATAGTCACCTAATCACCTCATGGAGGAAAATCAAAAATCAAAATTCATTCATAACATGTTTAAAGTTTTTTTCTTATATATACAATAATTCTTCGTGAATATTTATTTTATCTAATCAAATTTAATTAATATTAATTGTGAATATTTTTTTATAAATAAATGATTGGACTTAATTGGACAAATAAATATATATTTAGAAGTTTGGTTTTTTATATTACTATTAAGCGAAAAGATACCACTCTATTTGTATAAAACATAGTTATTTAAAATGGTCTTATGTTTATAATCAAATTAAGTTTATATTTATACAAGGTTTGATTGTTATGTTACAAGAAAATTTTATTATTCTGCTGCAAAACTTTTCATTATATGTTTTAGTTTTACCATAGAAAGTTTGATTATTTTATTAGTTGATTATTAGTTCACTTAAAAAAAAAGGAAAAACGCATATGACTATTTACAAATACTTGATGAGAGCTAGTGAAATGTAATTCGAATGACATTTTTTTTCTATGTCTCGAATTTAAGCTTCACTTAAAGGAAAAAAAAGGTAATGGTCGGTAGAAATATGTATAATGCATATTTAATATATATTCGTAGATAAAAAACATTTGAAAATGATTATATATATTTTATCTTTAAACAATTTTAAATAATTATTTAACGCTTGTAATTCCAAAAAAAAAAAAAAAATATTGAGAATTATTATCAGTTTTAGGACTGGTAAATGGGCGGGTCTAGTCTATTTAGGTTCGACCCGTTTAAACTCGATCTTATATCAGCTGGAATTTTCTAGCTCGGCCTATTTATGGCTAGCTCGACGAGTTAAACGAGCTGATCGTTTAATTAATTAATTATTTATTTTAAAAAATATTAAATAAAAAGATTATTTTTAATTTTTAAAAAATTATTTTTGGACAAAAAGTACATTTTTTTAAGGGAAAACTTAGAAAAGCAAAATTTTTTTAGTTGAAAAATCTGATTTTTGAATCAAATAAGACAAAAATATAGAAAAAAGTGTTATTTTTTTAAAAAAATTAAATAAACAGGCTAGCCCATATAAATTCGAATTTTTTTCCGAATTAAACGGATTCGCCTATTTAAGCCATAATTTTAAACGATCCGGACTACACAAATAAAAATCCGCCCATTTAGACGGATAAACGGACTGTCCTGACGAATTTGGCCAATTTTAACAGTCCTAATTGTAACACCCCGATTTTTATGATGCATCAAGACGGCGTAATTTTTTGTTAATTATGTCATTAAAGTTTATAGTGACGGTAAGGGATCAAGCTTAAATGGACATGATAAACTCGGAATCTGAGATTTTCGCTAAGATATTTGGGTTCAGTGGATTTTTCTGAGTGCAAGCAGCTAGTCAGCCAGTTCAAACTGCACCGGAAAACGTATCGTTATTTTTAGTGACGGTACCGACAAAGCGTCACCTAAAGTGTAGTGAAAAGGAAATGAAGGAGTGGTTATGATCATGAAAAATATTTAGAACATGAACGCGAACACCTATCTTAAATATTTTGGTCCGAAGTGGACCAAAATGTGCGAAGTTACCAAATCACCCTTTTCTTATTGTAACAAAAAGGGAAAATTCATTATTTTCTCTTTTCCTTCGAAGAAGAAAGAAAGAACAGAAAGAAAGAAAAGAGAGAAAGAAGGTGAGAGTGGTGGTGGTGGTGCCACCTTCCGGCGGCCGTAACTTCCACACCGGAGCTCCGATTGACGCACCGTTTGCGGCTACGCGAAGCTCTCGACTTCCTCTACGTTTCTATCCGAACAATTAGGTATGAATATCGAAAATTCTTGCCTTATTTTCCTCTTAAAAACTGCGAAAATCATGGGTTCTTAACCTTGTTTGATTTTCGAAATTCTATGCGTTATAGGTTGTGCTCTAGCTTGTTCTGAGCTACCATGAAGTTATAAACCGG
>JASCZI010212406.1:0-23044 GCA_036250425.1 Stylosanthes scabra
AATGGGCTTTGTGCCAAGCTAACTAACCCACTTGTGGATCAACCCAAACAGCCCAAAACATGCATTTTGTCATCACAATAAATTGATGCACTTAATGACTCAACAGTTGGCATACTTTTTTTTTTAGCACATCACAGCAGTTATATTATTTTTTCCCATGTCTGAACTTGGAGATAGGATTGCAAATGAATCATCATTTTAAGATAGAGAAAAAAGGAAAAGGGGGGAGGGGGAGGGACTAGGGAGAGATGCATTCTGTGCTGCTATTGTTCTTCTCAAGCCGAAATTTAGTGTCTTTGGTAATGTTGACACTGTTAATAGTGTAATTCGTGGTATTTTCAGACTCATCAGAGAAAGAGGATGTTTATATTTGTGGATGGTTATTAGAATTTGATGCATTTGACTTTTAAATGTATTCAATGATTCATGTGAATTAGCATTTTCGTTTATAAACGTTGTGATGGACTAATATTATTCTACACTTCCTTCAGTGCTGCTGTAAATGCGGAGACACGTGAAGAAGTTGCCATTAAGAAGGTTGGCAATGCATTTGACAACAGAATAGACGCAAAGAGGACCTTACGAGAAATTAAACTTCTCCGGCACATGGATCATGAAAATGTAATTTTGGTTAAATTTTTGTCTGCATTGTTTCCCTCATCAATTTTGCTTCTTTTCTTTTTCTTTGATCTTGGGATAAGGGAATGGCATTTTTTATCTGTTTGGAAATATGCATTTTCCTGTTTTTCATATTATTGCATTCTTTTATTATTTTTGCCATATGTTAAATCTCTTAGCTATGCATTAAGCCATTAACCATGTGGTATAACATACAAATTTGAACTCTGGGTAGGATTCAAATTTCTAATGGTTTTTTCCCTTATGCATGCATTAGGGTACAATCTAGATGTCTCGGTTTATGTTTTTCAGGATGGAAATTCATCTACTGAAGCATGCTGTTCTGTACTTCTGTGCACTTTCTGATTTTCATGATCATATAATTGAAGTTTAGCAACCCAAAAATGCTCTTGAATGTAGCAAATTAGATCATGTAAAGTACTTTTTTGGTTTTTGTATGTATGTTTTTCCCAGGCATTTGATGACGGAGTCAGTTTTCACTGTTTCTTGTGCTTAAATGAATTGTTACTGCATGCTTGTTACTAAGTTAGCGAGTTGCTAGCTATATGTTTGCTTTGATTCTTGAAAGTTGCTTGGTTGGGATGTTGATATGATGATCTCAGTTTTTCATATTTTACTTTCCGGTGCAGGTGATAGCCCTTAAAGACATTATAAGACCACCACAGAGGGAGAACTTCAATGATGTGTATGTTGTTTATGAGTTGATGGATACTGATCTGCATCAAATCATTCGGTCGAATCAACCATTGACCGATGATCATTGTCGGGTTAGCACTACTTTTATTTAAGGCTTTAGCACATGACTTTTAGTGGATCAATTTTTTTTTTTAGAAAAAAAGTTTCATTCCTTAAGAATTTTATTCTTACCTTCTCACTCAATATTTTCTTTTTTTGTTTTGAGTTGTAACTTTAATGCATGCACTTGTATAGCATAGCATTATATATTATTTGAAATGTAATTATACTTTTTTTTTTTTTCCTCACAGCAACTGATAAGGTGTATTTTGCAGTATTTTTTGTATCAGTTGTTACGAGGACTCAAATATGTACATTCAGCGAATGTCTTACACCGTGATCTAAAGCCTAGCAACTTGCTACTGAATGCAAATTGTGACCTTAAGATCGGAGACTTTGGGCTTGCTAGAACTACATCTGAAACTGATTTTATGACCGAATATGTGGTCACTCGGTGGTACCGAGCTCCAGAATTGCTTCTTAATTGTTCGGAATATACTGCAGCAATTGATATATGGTCTGTTGGTTGCATCCTCGGTGAAATCATGACCAGACAACCCCTCTTTCCCGGAAAAGATTACGTTCATCAGCTGAGACTGATCACAGAGGTATTAATTTGAGAACTTCGTTGAAATTCTTTAGTGCTGAGTTCTGAATGCATGCTTTCATTTGCTTTCGTTTCCTTTCTGTAGATCAGAATTTCGGATCCATATATAATTGTGTTCACTATTCGAATTTGAATTTTGTGTTCCAAAGTTTAACAGTAAACTATATAAACTTGCATGCAAGTTTTCCTCCGCTGGATTCTGAACATCTGAATTTCTAAGTGGATCCTATGTACTTGAATATAAGTTTCACCTTTGTTTTTATTTTAACGAAATAAGTTGGATAAGTCCAACTTGAGAATGAAATAAGAGTAACATATGCTATTTCCAACTTGCTCTCTCACTCTAAGTTAGATCCTTCTAAACTTTCTTCTTGTTTAGAAATTTATATTTAGTGTTGCCTTTCTTTTTTTATTTGCTTTTAAAAGCTCATAGGTTCACCTGATGACACCAGCCTTGGATTTCTGCGGAGTGATAACGCTCGTAGATATGTAAGACAGCTTCCACAATATCCAAGGCAGCAATTCGCTGCTAGATTTCCAAACATGTCTCCTGGCGCCGTCGATTTGTTAGAAAGGATGCTTGTATTTGATCCAAACAGGCGCATTACAGGTAAGATGACCTTCACCAATTTGTCAGTTTACAATTGTCATCAACATCAAGATTATCGTCCGAATTCTTGTCTCCTCGAGTTTACTATATATCTGAAGGAGTTCAATTTTTATGCTTAAATCTGTACAGTGTAGTGATTAAAAGTAGTTAATTTTTGCTGATGTATCGATACACGATTCAATTTCTTTGTAAAACAATAATGCATACAAGTTAAATCAAATCTGAAGTAGTCATCTCTAATTTGTTTTGTGTTGCTTTGCAGTTGATGAGGCATTGTCTCACCCGTACCTGGCACCGCTTCACGATATTAACGAGGAGCCTGTTTGCTCGAGACCTTTCAGTTTTGATTTTGAGCAACCATCAGTCACTGAAGAAGACATCAAGGAACTCATCTGGAGAGAATCTGTGATGTTCAATCCTGATCCACCAATTTATTGAGGATTTTTTGCATTTGACTTCTTGTATGTCCATAGTGAAAATACTTGATAACTGATGTCAAACACTTCATGGGAAGTTGTTAGTTCTCCACAAGACATGAAACGTGTTGGATATGTTGAGATATAAACATGTAGGAAAAGGAAATCCATTTTATTATTATAATTGCAAAGATCACTAATTTCTTACTTCTTAGCTTGAGAAATGATTTCATGATAATTATAGACACAGAGTGGGAAAAACATCTCTCTTAAAACATAAAAATATTTATACACCCCAAATAGGACACTAAAGCGCTTTTCTTAAGCTTCAAGCTATCAATGGTATAAGGCTCTCTTGGGTAACAAGTTACAATAGGTTGATTAATTCATTCCAATAATAAAAATATGCTACATAGACTAATAGAAGTTTAGTTCTCTATACCAACTATTTCATTTAATGTGTTTTCAATTTAAAAAGAAAAACTGAAAATAAGTTATTCCATTTATAGAACTATAACAGTCGAATTTATATCAGATTTTATTTTTATGGTAATGCTTACATGTATCATTGTATACATTCGTACACATCATTTTGAACACGAGTAAATAGTGTGTACGGAAGTGTATAAATTAATTCTTTATCTCATAGTGGTTGTGAAAATCGGACTGCCCGGTCGAACTGTTCAGACCGCGAACTGGTGATTTTTGCGGGTCAGTTTAACAGCAGAAATCGGAAATTTAAAACCGTTTGAGAACCAGTAAATCGGCCGGTTGGGCCCGATCAGGACCTGATCGGTTTTTGAAAAAATTCCTAAGCGGCGTCGTTTCTGAATGAGGGTAAAAATAAAAAACACTCAAAACAGGAGCGTGGAGGAACCCTAGCCTCTTTTCCTCAGAACCTCCACATCCATTGAAACCCAACGCCATCAACCACCGTTGCCGTTCACTCTTTCTCACTACGGTTCTCGTCACTGCCTTCGCCATCCGTTCATCATCACCGCCGTCACAGGTATTTTGCTTCCTTTCCTTACTGAGTTATTGGTTGCTTGCTGCTGCGTTTCTCTTTTTTCTTATCTTTCTTTTTTCTAATTAATAATTAGTACTTGATAAGTTAGTTAGTTGTTAGCTCGTCACTTTGGTTGATTTGGAAATTAAGCACCCTACTATAAAGTTTGAATGCCATCAATTCTTGATGTAAGTCTGATCTTTCCAATGGGAATCTAATAGTGATTTTCTATTTGATTTATTTTCAGATTTCTGGGATGATAAATGCTTCCTTCAGAACAGGAAGGTCTATGAGAAGAAAATTAAAGGAGGTTAACTCAGGAAGCAATGCATTCTTTTGAAGACAGAGTATTGAAGATAACTTATTCCTTGAAAGGTGAATTATCACAATTTAATCCCCTAATGTTTTTCATTAAGGGACAAGTTCTCTATTTTTTTTACCACCTTTATTTATGGTGGGAAGTTCATATTATTATATTAGCCACTTGATTTAACATCATTCACTGTTCAGCAAGCTTCTTTGGTCTTCTTTTCAATTTCCTATCTACCTTTTGTACTTGATTGATACCATTACTAAGTTAATGTAGGTATGGTTTTAATTGGATTAGTATCAAATTGGAATGTAGAGGAAGGGTTTTCTTCTTTTGTTCTTTTACAGTTTTTATTAGATTTGTAAAATTTAGAGTTTTTGTTATCAGATTCTAGTAGTTATTCGGATCTGGTTTTCAGAAAGAGAGAAAAAGAAACACTAAACATTAATCACATTAAATAAACTGTTTTTTGGTTTGATGAATGGGACAGCCCCTCATCCTAATCATTATATTACAAATTCATAGGCAACTTTTTTTCCTTCTTTTATTTTTTTATATAACACTTCATTACAGGTAGATAAGGAAAATGGAGGACTTGATAACATATGCACCCCCTCCTTCAAGGTTCTTAGATGAAGACCTGAACACCTTCACACCTTCACACCGCCATACCCATCCATTACCCCCCTTCCCTCCTTCCACTTCCCTAAACAACAACAACAACCCCTAACCCCCAACCTCCTCATCATACTCCTCTCTCCCATTTCCCTCAGTCTCTTCCACCCTCACCTCCCTCCCTCCGCCCCCATCCTCGCATCCCTCACACTTAACAACATCGACACCATCACTCTCTCTCCTCTCACCTCCAATTCCCTCCTTCTATCTGTTGCCTCTCCAATCCCTTCGCACCACTCCCATGCCATCACTAAAACCCTAATTGGCCACCAAATCCGCCCCCAATCAGTCCTCCTCTTCGATTCCCTCGTTCCGTCAAATCACCGCGGCCGTCTGACCTCTGATGAGGCTGTCGCCTTCAAGCTTGACACCTCCGCCGAGCAAAAGGCCGCTGACGGGGAGAAGATACTAGAAGGAGTTGAGTACTACCCTTCTGGAAGCATTGTGGATGGCCTTGCTGCTGCGATCTTGGCCAGGTGCCAGCTGTTGAACCTTAGGGCGAGTTTGTGTGTTTCCTGGTCTGAGTTTGATCGTAGCGTCATGGTCTTGATTGCGAACTTGCTTCGGGATGGGGTGCTGCGCGGTTGCGATGATTTGAGGTTCGGTGATCATGTCATGAGGTTTGGGAGAAAAAAGGGTCGTGGATTTGGGTCTGAGCTATACATTTGATGGTGAATGGATTTTTTTTTTCTTTATATTTTTCTTAGTGTTTTAATATTGCTGTTAATGCAATTTCAGAGCTTAAATTACAAAGCCTTGTTTAAGTATCAGATTATTTTGGTTTTCTTGGAGAAGCAGATTACTGAAAAATGAGAATGTACTAAGTGATCATGAATTTTAGTTTGTTTTGAGTTGTGTGTGGAACTACGTTGTTCCTTGAGTAATGTTGTAAAACCCTCCGTACGAAATGTTGCTAAAACATTAATGCATACAAGTTGAATCAAATCTGAAGTACTCATCTCTAATTTGTTTTGTGTTGCTTTGCAGTTGATGAGGCATTGTCTCACCCGTACCTCGAAAATTTTAATCTTTGTTCCCAAAATTTCCAGTGCCTCAATAATTCAAGAAAATGGAGATGCTCAGGACTAAAATTTTTTGAGACGTAAATTACATTTTTTTTTTTTTTCAAATATCCTTACTCAACTTTTAAAATTCTAATACTAACTTTTATTCTTTTTCCACCTATTTTATCCAATTTTATCTTTTAATTTTTAGTACATTCTAACTACCATAATACATAAGCTAATTGAATCTCAATATCCAGTTTATGTATCTCGCAGCCTTAAATCCAATGGTGTAGCTGAGCAAAAGTTTGTATCAATCTTTCAATTAAATACTAATGGTTCAACCTTTGCTTTTGACTTGAAGAAATTTAGTTCTCTACCCCTACTATTCTACACCAATGAACTGCTTATGGATATGACTTAACTCCATATTTTCATATTGCTTGATTTTCCTTTGATTTGAAAAATGGTAATGTGGTGAATAATGTTGCAAAACTCTCCTTAATCAAAATGTTTTGTTATGAATAGCTCAAGTTTGCAATAAAACCAGCTGATTTGAAGAAGAAAAGGATTGAAAGCCAGATTGACAGAGAGTATCTGGAGAGGGACAAGAGCAACCCCCAAATATACAGTACAGTAATACAAGTGTAGTTTATTATTGTAAAGCATAATTTTTCCCATGATCATTTTTTCTTTGAATAGAATTAACAGATTAATCATATCATCATTTTATTTCAGATAGAAATGATATTTATTGTTGCGCCAGTAACTTGATTTCATTTATGTTAAGCAAGCAGATAAATAGAAAGGAAAAATAAATTCACACAGCAAGCAGATAAATTCACCAAAGTCTTGTCACTAACATTGAAATTACATTTAACTAACCATCCCCACACTCAACCGTATACACAGCAAAATAGAAAGGAAAAATAATAAAAAAAAAATTGCCCCTTTTTGAAGGGCTATGCCAACCAGGCGGAGTGTAGCAGCTCAAACGGATTTGACGGCGGTGGAAGGATCGGAGGAGGAGGATTGGTCAGTTTCGGCCGCAGAGCAGGAGGGATTAAGGGGTGCGCGAATTGCATTGTTATCTTCGTCGGGATCGTAGTCAGGGTTTAGATTTCGATCGATGGCTTCGCGACCCTTTTCGAGGCATGGCTTGCATGCGATCTCGATGGTAGCCCATCCCAGAAGCACCGCCGCCACTGCTATCACCGCGCTCGTGATGGCACCCATTTGTTTCCTTTCCGATTTTACTTGCTTCGTCCTCCTCTTCCCAGATCCCTCTCCCTCACTATGAGTGTTGACGACGGAAATCAACCAATCAAGCAAACTATCAAACTTTTCATGGGCTTCTCTTGTGGGCTTTTCATGGCCTGCTTCTCTCCAGACCCACACTAATATCTACTCTTCTCTTTTACATCATCATCTGTATAAAACTAACACAAATTCTGGACCAAAAAAAAAAAAGACTAAGACAAACTTTATTGTCCAAAAATAATTCTCATAGAAATTGTTCTGAATTTTGAATAAAAATGATCTACTTGTGACTAATTAAAAGATGAGAGTGTGTTATGTTTGTGATTTGTGGAGGTGTACGTGGTAAGAGTATGTAATAATTGAAAATAGGGTTGAGTTTCTAATCTTTATGACATTATGGTTAGATTAATATTTTAATATAAAATATTGATTTTTAATATTTATATAATATAATTCATGTTAATATGTAGAGATGTTTGTGAATTTGAATTTGAAAAATAATTCTAAATTATTCTATATTGAATTGATATGGGATTTTTTTTTTCTTTGTGAGAACATGTTTGGAAGAGAGGGAAAAATCTTAAGTAGAATCAATTAACCTCTTTAATTACATAGTAAAAGCTAGGAGAAAGAGATGCAAAATAACATAACCTATAAATTATTTTAGGTGTCAAGTATAAATGATTATTTTTATATTTTATTATTTTTAATTAGTTAACAGATAAATGTAAGAAAAAGAAAACCATTTTCCATTTTCATTACTATAATTTCAAAGATGACTCACATATTAAACTCCAAGCTATCAAGATTAAAAAAAAAAAAAAAAACACTTGTCTTAAAAACATATAAATATGCTACAAAGACTAATTAGTAATTGATACAGCCCTCATGATGAAACTATGAAAGTAGCACACTAGAAGCACATTTCTTGAGATCCAAGCTATCAATAGGAAGAGGCTCTTGAGGGAAATCACAAGCTGAGATTTTCTCTGGACCTTGATCAGGTAGCAAGCTACAAGGTGGAGGTGTAACCCCACTTGTCATCCCTTCAATATCAGCACAAGTCCAAGGTTGTTTCTTGGCCTTTGCAGACAACCCTATTGTCACATTGGCAATGCAAATCCCAGTAAAAGGGTCATTGGATATCCCTTCAAACCTTGCAGCAATGGTGACATTCTCAGCAACAACATCTCTGTAGTTAATCCCTTTGATCTCAGGCAATGCATTGGGATCATAGTGGCTATCAGCATGAGAATTGTAGTCCCCAGTCATCTTGAATGCCCATTTCATGGTGTGAAGGTTCATTCTTTTTACATATATGTCCTTAACAAATCCTCCCCTTCCCGCGGCCGTCTTGATCCTTACACCGGATTCTGTTTGGATGGCCGTGATGTCCTCCGCTCGGACGTCTTGGATTCCGCCGGACATTTCGCTTCCCAAGGCAATGGTGGCGCTGTAGGGTGATATGCATGTTAGTCTTCTTATGGCAAGTTGTTTTGTTGGCCAACCGAATTTAATACCATACTCATCCCATCCACTCTTGACAGCAACACAATCATCCCCGGAAACTATGTAGCAGTCCTCAATTCTTATGTTAGTGCAAGAATCTGATAGGGTGAGAATTTCGGTCATAAACTCTGATACCATGTCATGAAACTACTATCCCTAAAAGCTTAAGTTGATACGCGGAGGTAACATGAATGATTGTATCTCTAACAGGTATTTATATAAAAATTTCACCATAAAATTTTCAAAATTCAAAGAACTGAATGATTGATGTTTTAGTTACTGACCTGGGTTGATGCCATCTGTGTTTGGAGATGAGACAGGAGCAATGATGGTGATACCTTGCACAATAATATTGCTGCATAGTGTAGAATATTTTTGTGTTACAATCTTGAAAGTAATTAAACTTGAGAATTAAAGGTTAAAATGGAAGCAAGTGAAGATTATTATTACCTGCTGTATACAGGGTGAACATTCCATGATGGGGAGTTAAGGAGAGTTAGACTTGAGATTTGAATGTTATCTGAGAACATCAGTTCAATCAGATAGGGTCTTGTGTACTTCAACTTCTTTCTGTGGAATTGTTGCCACCAAAATGCACCTTGGCCATCAATGGTGCCATTTTGGCCTGTGATGATAACATCAGTGAGGTTTGTTCCAAATATGAAGCTTTGGTACCTTCCAGCTGGGGCATCTCTTCCTCTACCGTATGATGGAAGGGGTGAAAGAGTGGGCCACTCACTCATGTCCTAAACCATTTTATTAAATATTAATCAAATTAATAATTAAAAATAATAAACTCACATCAATCAAAGTGCCAAATTTAGCACATATGGAACCTTTTGTCCTGAATAACAAACGACAAAAGTGTAATGGACCACACACTATGGTCTATAGCACTGGCAGAGTTGGTGTGTGTAGACCAAAAAGTTGATAAGGCATTCGAAATTGCTTAATGCCATATACTTGCTAAAATTAGTCATTAATTATTAGTATATAATACATATTAAAATATAATAATAAATATATATATATATTGTGATTTTAATGATTAATTTTGATAAATAAATAAATTTTTTGATTTATTTTAGTTTATTTTATTTTATTAGCTTTAACATTCCTTTCATGAATGATATAGAGTGACACCATATTCTTTGCTTCCATCATTTTGTAACTCACGTGAATCCTTTTATAATAAAACGCACTATTTCTATTTCATAAAAGGGTATGTGTTTATTTTTTTGGTGACAAGGGTATATGTTTATTTGATATTGACAAATAATAGATGCCTATCATTTTTTTTTAATGAAATTCAATGGATTCTACCGAAGGATACACCATTTTCATTTAAATTGGTCTTTTTAATATTCTTTCAAGCCAAATGGGTGGTTCTTTTAATATTCTTTTGGCCTGGGAAAATGGTTCTAACCAAATCATATACAACTAAAATGAAAGGTTAAAGCAGAAACATTAAATAAACAAATTAGGACAAATGGGTGGTTCAGTTCAACATAATTAACAACACTAGATTTTCAGTAAAATGATAAAATCAGAAACTTATTATATGATTGTGGTACCCTATCAAATGCAGGGCAAAGAATCCTAGCTTTATATTTCATAAAACAACCCAAGATTTTAAGGCTTTTTCTAAAATTAGATTAGTGTCACATTTTATAAAATACAGCAGAAAAATTATCATATACCTCAAACCTTAGAAAGATTAATGCATACTCCTACTAATAAAATGGTATTAATATGGCTTAATCTTAGAGAAAAATTGAGATACCTGAGAAGCAAGTAGAACAGCATCTTTGTCAAGATAGAGTGTGAAATGGCTGATGAGGCTAAAACTTCCGGTGAGCCACTTTCCAGCAGGAACATAGAGCTCAGATCCACCATTAGAACTATACTCACTCAGGTTACTAATTGCAGCTTGAAATGCCTTTGTGTTTGATGTTTTTCCATCACCAACACCACCAAAATCTGTCAATGATGCAGTGTGTGCCCTGCAGTTTATTGCATTGTACTCAAATGAAGTTGTGACAACCTTGGTTTTTCTACTCTCACCAATTCCTGAACTTAGTATTGCCACAAAGAACAGAGCAAAAGTTGCTCTAGAAATCATCTGCATAATTAAAAAAAAAAAAAATCAAATAAAACATGTAAAAAAAAAAAGTTGGTTGAAGATGAAAAAAAAGGAAAAGGGTGTTACTTGAGTTTGTACCTTCATCATGTGAGCTTTCCAGAAGAGCAACATCTTTAGAAGAAAGAAAAAAATGGGCTTTTAATTTGGATTTTGTTTATGGTATATTTAGAGCTAGAGTGATATCATGTTAGGTATTTATAGTGGAGGTTCTGTTAAAAGTTATAACCAATAGGTAGTAGACAATTCTACAATAAATCAAATTAAAATTTGGTGTATTATCCAATGAGGTTATGAGACTTGGAGTGTTACAATAGTAGATACTTGGGAATATATTTCATGAAAAACATGAATTCCATTTTTTTATTTAAAATTTTTGGATTTAGATTTTAATAGATTGACGGATGTTAAATTCAATTATTTCTTTTAAATGATTACTAAATGAAGATGTTTTTTTATCAGATAATAATGATAGTTAAAATACATATAAGTTTGTGTTATCTTAAGTAGCTTAGTAAAACAATTCCATTTATCTCAATTTTTAAATATCATTTTTATGTGAAAATATCGATATTATTATATATTCAATAAAAAAAAGTTTAACATAATTTTAAATTAATAATTTCTACTAATTGTACAATTATCTTGGTAATGGTAGATTATATATGATCAATCAATTTTAAGTAACTCCATGCACTTTAGATATTTCAATTGTTACATCAGTTCCTAAGAGTTATGATGTAGTTTATACTAAGTAAGCATTTTTGTTAATTCTTAAAGCATTTGCTACTTTTATGAGTATGAAGAAAGTAACTAAGGAGGCATAAAATAGAAAAGGAATGAAAGTTGATGAGTGCAAGTCTTAAATATTAGTTAAACCTTGAAACGTTATCCATTTATTCTCATGAGTGCTTTTCTTATAATTTTGCTTCTGCTTTAAAGGCTCCTCCTCCTCCTTAAACAAGACTTGTTAAGGAATATAAAATCACCATCAACCAATGATTTTTCCATTCTCAAATATTCCACATTTTTTTAAGTGGACGAATAAATTAATGACTTGACCAACTAAAATTAGTTAAACGGGAGAATGAAAGACATAGGCCCAGAGAGGGGTAACCTTTTATTGGAGGACTCACTCCTCACAGTGTTTGGTCTCGTGAGTGGCATCCCCACCATTGCCGACCCACTTCACGGGTGCATAAAGCTATAAGCCTTCTTCACCTCTCAGTCTAAGTTAACCACACATAGGGGTGTCAAACGGGCCTAAATCCGTCGGGCCGGCCCGTTTAACCCGCTGAAAAATGCGGACCGGGTTATTTTTAAGACCGCGTTAATTAGAAAACTCGCCTAACTTGCTCCGTTTAGCCCGTGGGCTTCGGCTACTTTTTAAAGAATTAAGAAAATAATTAGTTAATTAGTAAAAAATATTATAAGTTATTGAAATTTTTTGAAATTATATTTAAAAAAGTCATGATTAATTAGATGTTTTGGATAATATTCAGCTAAATATTATAATTTATTGAAATATTTTTTTTGTGACTAATTTATTGAAATATTTGTGAAATTATATATTTTTTCTTAATAAAATTAATTATTTTTTATAAAAAAATAAAAAATAAAAATAGACGGGCTTGGCCCGCCAATCCGTCATTAGGCGAGACGGGGTGGGATTTTAAGACCGCCACAATAGACGGGGCGGGGCGGACTAGCCCGCCTAAGGGCAGGCTTTTGACGGGGCGGGCCGGCCTGTTTGACACCCCTAATGTCCACACCTGGCGTAAGTGGTAAGTGTCTTAAGTTGCGTGTTTAGTCTCAAATACGAATTTTGAAAGTAATATGTATGTAGAGAGGAATGTAATCACGTCAAACCTTCCAAAATCGACATTCGATGAGGCATAAGAGATTAGTTCGAAATCAACTCATAGCCACTTTGGTATATATAATGGAATTGTTTTATCTCTTAGTAAGTAACGGTAGGGCCTTTGCTTTTTGTCTTCTAGAAATGTGGCATAGCCGCAAATATTAAGAGCGTGACATAAAATTATTAACATTTTGTGTTCCACTCCACTCACGAGTTACAATACCACTCACTAATCCATTGCCATACTTTTCACTTTTCAATAATGGACCTTTGTGGATCTCATTCCAAGACAAACACAGTTTCTTTTCAAAACCATCACGAGCCCATTCTATTCTCCATTTCCACATCCACTAAATCTTAATCAAACATGTTTTATGCTGGCACCGGGAAGTTTGCTCCTTTGGAAGGATCAGTCGATTATGTACTTCTGTAATATTCAAGAAATTAATTATTTTTCGATTGGGTGAATACTTTGGTGTACCTTCGAAGGTTTTAGGACTGACGACGTAATTAGAGATCCTCAGATAAAAGGTTGGTAGTTTATTTGAAAAGGTGGTTGATTGTATATAAATAGAGCTCCGCCAAATAAGGATTTAAGAATTCGCCAAAAAAAAAATGTTTTATCTCTTATAAATCATAAATCCTAAATTTACTTCTCTTTCTATTAGTTTAGTTTAGTTATTATAATGTAATACTTAATTAGGTATTTTATTATATATTTGTATATGGATAATTTTAAAAATTAATAAATTGTTATGTTTAATATTTTTAATAATTTGATAATACATAATTAATTAATGTATTTATTTATTTATTTTATTGTGCATTAATGTACTTACTATTTCATTTCGGCATTTATTTCCTTCATTAATGTAGATAATTGGATTATTAACCAAGTTGTTATTATGGAGGGCATAATGATGATTGCAACCTTATAGGGGTGGGGGAAAAATAAAATAAAATTGAAGGTGTAAATGAATAGTTCTCTTTCATGAACAATAATTGACAATACTAGCAATAATTTTTTTAGCAAAAATTAAAATAGATCGACAATACTATAATTAAACTCTTTGAAGATGATAACATATATTTGTCTCCTTCAATAACGTTGCCTCTTGGATTGGGTGGTTGAAAAACAGGGTTGGGTAGAGTTCATTAAACAAAAAGAAGTTTTGATTGTTAGTTAGTAGTGGAGCCGACAAAACTTTTCCACAAACTAAACACCATAACACACATAAGATTCTCATAAATGGTTTTATTTTATCATATATCATTGTCACTATTGTAAAGTGGCAAGGCCATTGGAGTTTTCTTGAGGAATTTCTTCAAATTGGGTTGGCTGCTTTTGCTTAGCTTCTGCTTAATACCTTCTTTTTTTTTTTTCTTTTTCTTTTTAGTTAGGTTAGACAAGCTATTTGATATGTTTAATCCTTCTCTAGTGTTCCATATCATTGAGATACAGTGATTTGGCAAAGAAAAAAAAAATTATATAAACTATATTTTACATCTGGAATATATGTTATTTAAAAATTACTATAAACTTATAAAGCACGGACACTTCGTTGAATTGGCGTGTGTACGTGTCGGACACGTTTTGAACACGACACTCATCGACACTTGTCCGATACACGTGTCTTCCGTGTCCCATCCGTGTCTTTAAAAAAACAAAAAAATACTTATTCGGACACAGTTGACACTCTAAAATATCATCACGTATTCGCCTGTCAAACTTTATTCTTAATTTATTTTCTTAAAATGAGTTTAAAAGTAGTATATATTACTATTTCTTAAAACTAAAAATTATCTTAAATATTTTATATAATTTAAAAAGATATTAAAAATACTTAAAAATAATAATTTAAATTTTAATATAAATAAAATGTCAAGATATTATTATAATTTTATTAAAAATAAATTATATTTTATATATATGTTGTGTTCCCGTGTCATAGGAAAAATTGAGATTGGTATGTCGACGTGTCGCGTGTCATGTCCCGTATCCGTACCAGTGGTGGTGCATCATAGCTATAAACACAAAAAACACTAGAGAGGGATTAAACAATTTATTTATTTATTACTGGATTAAATAATTTTAGGCAACATGAGTTGGAATTCATATTAAGTTAGTGGATCTCACGTGCCTACAATCTCTAGTGATGATGATGAAGAAAAGGCTTATCCAACGGAATCACTTCTATTTTAGAGTTTTTTTTTTTTTTTTTTTCTCTCTTCTGTAGTTGTGTGTCTTTTCAGAAGTGTGCTCGTGACTTCTTGGGGAAACTATACTTGAATTTAAAGTTTTTTTTTTTTTTTTCAAAAGTGATTAATATCTGGTGTACGTTATCATGAAGTGGAAGAATAATGAATAGAATTTGATTATTATATTATATAAAGAATTTATTATTTTATTTTTATTAATTTTTTAAAATAAAATTAAATATATGTTTAATCTTTTTCATGAGAATACCACTTCATCTTAAAACTCAGCTTAATATCTCTCCTAACAATGTGAAGAAGCCTAAGAATGGAGGTTATATCATTGATTATATCTAATTGTTTGATGTTTGATAAGCTAGAAGTAGCTACCTATCAATAACCCTTTTCAGTTATTAGGAGTTGTTGCCAACAAAAGTGGCGCATAATAATTATATTATTAATGCTAAGTAACCAATAAAAATTCAGCCAACATCAGTCAATAACTCGAATTAGATGTATTATTTCTTTAGGTTTTGGATGTTCTGCTTTTAGGTTTCGGATGTTCTGTTTCTAAAGTTGGTTGATAGTTATTTTAGGTTTCGGATGTTCTATAACTTTTGTCGTATAACTTTGATCGTGGATGTTCTATAAATAGTGGTTATGGATGTTCTATTTTTTATTGGCTGATTTGTTGGTTTAAAAATTATTGGTTACGTATACTTTCCCTAATTATATTAAGCATGCTTTTATCTTTTATAGCCAAATCAAAATAAAATTATATATGTTAGGCCACATAAAACCAAATTTCACTACCATATTTGTGTACAAAACATAGTAATTCTATTAGATTCATTTACACTATTGTATAAATACTTTGTTAGATAGTTTCGTCAAATAGTTTTTTTTATTAGTATTGAGTAAATTTATATCTTTATTTATTTATTTTGGACTGAAGTTTTCCTTTTTTTACCGGAGAAGATATCAAGTATTGATTAAAAAAAATTCAATGGCCTATGGGCCTCAGATCCAAAATCCTTGCAGCTTGAGATTAAGGCTTTCCAAATGCCAAATGAACACCGAGTGACCCGGTCCAAAAAACAGCACCGTGTGATGTCACAAAAAAAACTGAGTTTTCTTTTTTATTCTTATGTTTCCTTTGTTTATTATAATTTTTTATAAAAGCTTGTGAGGGCTAGAGAAGCAAAGTATTTATCGAGAAGAGGAAACTGTACATGATCCAACAAGGGAGTTACTTCATGACCAAAAAGAAAAATCAAGGAGTTACTTCAAGCGGTAAGTAGCTCGAATTTATTTAAACATGTTTTAAACTTGAAGACTAATACATGACAAAAAAAAAAAAAACTTGAAGACTAATATATGAAGTTATTTCCATTGGAAGATTCACCACGCACAATTAAGTGTGTGATCTAGGTCGAATCCGAATTAATTAGACTGACGTTTTTTAAACTGAGAGTAAATAATTAAAAAAAAGTTTAAAGTATGGTTTATATATCCGTCTTTTTTTAAAAAAAAGTTTAAAAATATCCTTAACGTTTAATTTGATTTAACTTTACCCTCAATGTTTTCTATTTGTTTTAATTTTATCCATGATCGTTGATAAATTGAAAATACTGAAAGTAAAATTTTTAACGATTAAGGGTAAAATTGAAACGAATCGAAAACGTTAGGAATAAAATTGAATCAAATTAAATGTTGGAGTATTTTTGAAACTTTTCGCAAAAGTCAGGAAAATAATTCAAATATGTTACGTTAAAAAAAAGACCTCTTCATGATCCTTCATGTGGTCTCAAAGTTTATCACTATATCCCTAAACAAAATCCATAGTATAAAATCATGTACAAATTTGAAGTGAGAAAACTAATCTATTTCGTCTTTGTTTTACGCATTTGGTGGGAGATAGATAATAGACATTAAACCATAAGGGAAATAAAGATGTCAATCCCTTTACAATGGAGTTGTTAGGAAATTAGTTTAGCTTTGTAGTTGTAGTTTTCAGATCTATATATATATATATATATATATATTCACTAATAGTTTTCTATCGCGATTCTTGTGAGTCCTCTTAATTAGACAATGCATTTTCCAACTCAGCATAAATGGTTCTGACCTTGTTCATATATGCAACCAATCAATAATTTTATATATGTATAAGTCTTTTTTACATATATAATATAAATTGGTCATAGTAGCTGATCTATATTTTTCTATATATTTTTTTTTCAATTTTTAAAATTATTCGTATATATTGATTTTTTTTATTACAAAAGTATATTGATAATCTCTACTCATCGAAAAAATAGATTTATCTCAATTAATTGTCTATTGTCTTCGGCTTTAATCAAGTTAGCTTCTACTATATTTTAAGAGTCCTTCTACTTGACAAGCTAGGTTTCATAAAGTGTATATCATTATTCATTAGTATTATAATTCAAAATCTTCAAATTAAATCACTATATATATCTTCGTGAAGAAGGAAACGTAAGAATTTCTAGTTATGTGTTAAATTAGATCTTGGGATATCACTTAATGGCACTCTACTTTCTAATAAAAAAGAAGTCAAACAATAATAAACAGTAGGAAAAGCTTTGAAGAGAAGAAAAGAGAAGCGAAAAAGATAAAAATAGTAGTCAATTTAGAAGAAGATTGCATGGTTCATGGTTGACTTTAATTAATACTCTAAGATATCAGGTCAAACTTTGAAACATCAATTTCTGCGCCAAAATCCTGACCAAATTCTTCGGGTGTCATCATCACCATCAATCACAGAATCAACATTATCATATAATAATAACTACGGATGTATGTTCTACGCGTATAAATTAAACTTAGCATTCGACCTACTATATATGTTGGAATTAAATATATTAATTAATTAAAAAATTATAAAAATATTTAAGTGTCTTTCTGACGAGATAATTATTACATTTAAAAATTTATTTCTTTTATGATGATGTATTATATATCCACATGACTTTTTGTATTTTGTATTAATACTATATATGATGTCGTGTGGGATTGGTAGTATTATTGGAGAATGCAAAATACTACTAATGGAAGAGAAATAAATGCCTTTTTATGAATGTGGATAGTAAATCAAATACAATGAATTCTTATCAATATATGAAGTGTTTTTTTTAAATAAAAATAAAAAACCAGGTTTTCACCCATCTATGTTACCCCAAAGCTTTGGTCACCACGTAAATCATGAATGTTTTTTCAATTGCTTCGCATACAAGATAACCCGGGAAAATAATATTATATTTTTACTATAAAATATAAAAAATAAATCAGGTATATTCTAGAATACCAAATTTTAGGATTTATAATCGTTAATTGAAAAATATAAAATAACTTTTCATAAAAATAAATAATCATAAACAATAAAATTTGATATTTGAGAGTATAACTACTCTTTACGTGTGTATTATGTGTCTTTTGAAAGTCCAAGTCAAATATGACGTAATGCTGATGGAAAGAATGAAGAAAAAAAAGTCCTTAACACGATGGAGCCAAGCTCGGTTCATCGCATGCCTAGCTGTAACATGGTACATCATGAATAAGTAACAAGTTGTAGAGATTAAAGTGAGATTAAGTGAACCAATTTCTGATTTCTTTTCTACATCCTATTGGAATGTGGTTGGAATTTAAATGAGTGTGAAATGCAAAATCAAATTCACTATAGGTAGGGTAAATTTAATTTTAATTTAAACCAATCTAGAATGTTCTAATTTGCCTATAAATATAATGTCCACGGGTCACCCCTTTCTTCTATAACTAACTCTCTCATTTCTCTTTCTCTTCACTTCATTACTTCTTATTATTACTTAATTACCCCTAATCTCTTGTTTCATTCCTTTAATTAATGGGGGAGACAAAGAGGAATCAAATAAGAGATTGTTTGTGTCATACGAATCGACCTTGTAGCAATAATAATAATAGCCCATCATCATCATCACAAAATTCAGTCACCTTGCCTACCATCAAAGCTTTGTGGCCTAAACCATCAACACCAAACCCTACTCATCCATCACCAAGTACTTCCAATTCTTCAAATGGCGTTTACAACAACCCTAGGCAATCACCAATCGATATGAAGAGAATATTTGCTCATCGCAAAGCAGGTTCAAGCCGTGATCCCCCATAATAACTCCGATCCATATATATAAATCTCATCATCTTCTTTTCTCACCATTCAATAGCTCTTATATGAGTTGGAATAATGTTTTGTTCATTATCGTGTGATGATCCAAATAGTGGATCTCGTAATAAATCATAATAGTCTCAAGAAGTAGTAGCTTGATACTTTATTATTATATCAATATATATGTATAAGAATAAGATAAATTAAAGCTGATGATGAAGATAGATCATTATTACCAAAGTGTGTCACGCTTTTGTATTTTATATCTTTTCCTATTCAGTTGAATCTTAATCTTTGTTCTTTGTATATCATTCCCTTTTTCCCACGCATCTTAGTTTTTCAATTCTACTTTTGTCTCTTGTGTATGAATGAATCTCTCTCTCTCTTATCATAATCTTCATTGCTTTTGATCAATTTTTTCAAACCGACATTTTCATTCCCTTTCATCCTATGATGGTTTCTCATAAGAAAAATATATCTAATTAATAAATCAGCAAATAAAAATTAAAATATTTATAACTATTGTTTATAGAACGTCGATAATTAAAGTCAATAGAATATTCATAATTTTTTTAGAAATAAAACATCTGAAATCTAAAATAACCAACGATAAAAATAAAACATTTGAATTCTAAAAAAATAGAACATTTAATTTAAATTATGAATTGACATTAGCTAAATTTTCATTGAATATCTAGCATTGTTGTTTCTCGTATAATACCCGAAAAATAGAATTTAAACTCCTTATTATACTAATAATTTATTATGAATTGGGAAGGTTGGACATGAATATAGCTTTAGGTCGTTTGGGTTGAAATTTAGAAAGGTCAAACTTACTAGCTAGATTAACAATGTTAAATAAATAAATTAATGGGTCCAAATAACCACCATTTCGCATTTGCGTCTGAACACGTGAAAAGACAGAATTTTTAGATTTTGTTGCATCTACGCTGATTTGAACCAACTACAACTAACAAATCATGGTCATCCTCACTCCTCACTCCTCAAATAGATATGATTATCATTCCCAAAACATTTATTAGTTATTTTAAATAATTAAATTATTTTTTTATTTAAAACTTTTATTACCATATGATAAAGGAAAGAGCACAATATTTCTGTGTTCAGAGAGAAAACTTTTCTTTATGGAGTGATAATCTCTCCAAACAGACTTTATTAGTTGGAGCACCCTGGATTATGATAATTGACATGGTGAGAGGAGGGAGACATTGAACCATTCTTATGAAATATAAAATTCGTGTCCATGCTGTCAATGCTTGTACTTGATGATAAGGCTACCTAAAATAATGCAATTTATTTCGTCGGTATTATTAATTTATTATTATTATTATTAAAATAGGTACAAACTAAGAAAGAGATTAAAGTGATAGATGATTTTGTTTAGATATTATAAAAAGAAGAAAGGGAAAAAGGGAACGAAGCTTTTACAATACTTAGAAGTTGAAAAGTAAGTATTCATTTGTCAAATAGAAAGAAACAAAAAGAGGAATTAGTATCCACTCATGAGTCATACGGTGATGATAATGGCCAACATAAGAATTGATTAATTAATTAATATTATTATAAAAGTTATTATTATGATTTTCTTTTTGTGATGCGATGCAAAAAGGGAATTGCACCCTTTTAGTTGATGTTTCTGAATAGCTTGGGATGCAAGACATCCGTGAAAACAATAATAAAATTACAGTAAAATAAATTAATAATTAATAAATTAAATTAAACTACTCTATACATGTGCATTATATGTCCTTTCTTCAATCTTTATTCTTAATAGTCTTTGTTTCTATATTCTATCTTCTCCGTTTCCCCATGGATCTTACCTTTTCAATTCTACTTTGTCTCTTATATATGTATGAATGGTTCTCTCTCTCTGTCTCATCATAATGTTAATTTGTGAGTTGGAAATAAAGAAAGAAAGAAAAAGGTAGGGGTGTTTTGCTTTTGATCATTTTTTTCAAACCGACATTTCATAATTCCCTATCATCTCTATCTTAAAATATAATAATTAAAAGACATAATTTAAGATTTTGATTTCATGGTCGCTCTCACTCCTCAAATAGAAATAATGATTATCATTTTCCATAATTAAAATATACGGATGCAAATTAAATTAAGCTAGAAAAGTTAAAATTTTATTACTATATGAACAAGGAAAGAAAATAATTGAAAGCACTATTGAGAGAAAACTTTCCATTATATTATGATAATTGACATGGTCAGAGGTGGGAGACATTGAATTTTTCTAATGAAAATATAAGATTTTTGTTCGTTCATGTCAAATGTATGTGCTTGATTATGCAAGAAAAAGATCAAGGTGATGATTTTGTTTTTTTATTAAAAGAAGAAGAAAGGGGAAAAGGAAGCTTTTTAAAATCTTATTAGAAGTTGAAAATAAAGTGTGTTCAATTGTTAATAGAAAGAAACAAAAAGAGTTCATGTCAACTCATGAGTCACATATATGATCATATCATCATGCCAACAAAAGAATTGATTAAACTATTATAATTCTCCTTTTGTGATGTGATGTAATGCAAATGCTTAATAGAGAATTGAATGAATGGGGACTACTCTTTGGTTTGGTGTGGTTGGATAGCGGGGAACTATTTCATTGGCATTGACACTAATTTTTTTTTTTTTTGGTGACACTAAGTAATTATGCCATATTCATTATTCGTTTTAATTCGATTATATATCAGAAAACAAAAAAGTCATATGTCCGTTATTTTTTACTCGAATAAATAAAGAGTTATGTTAGGTATACACTAAAATTAGCCACTAAATCAGTCACCAGTGTATAATACACATTGAAATACAAAATTCACACTAAAAATGAGTTAAACTACATATGTATTTTGTATTTTAATATGTATTATACGCTGATGACTGATTTGGTGGCTGATTTTGGTGTGCAAATAAAATTGTTGATAAAGAAAATTTTGTAACATGTTCCTTTTTAAAAAATTAATGTATAACATTTTTTAATTTATCTGATATTTTTACCTTTATGATTTTTTTTTAAAATGATCAATATATACGTGCATGTATATAAGCATTATTGTGGTGAGATATAGTAATTTGGTGTCTTTTTCTGGATTATATAAGAATAATAGGTCTATCTAGTAGGGTAGAGACCATGCATGATTATTATGTGAAATGTTACAAAATGAAAAAAAAAAAAGGAGTACTAATAACAAGGGGTTGTAATTGGTCAATATATATACAACAGAGGAATGTGACCTTATATATAAGAGAATTGTGAGAAAGTTAATTCACAAGAGAGAGTTGATGTGAGTTTTAAAATGGAAATCAAATTGAAATTGAATTGGAAGGATAAGATAATGTAGAGAATGATTTATGTGGTTGGTCCTCTGTTTTCTTTGACAAATGTGTTGTGTTACGTTGTGCTCTAATAATATTTTTACCTTTATAATTAATTTTTTTTAAAAAAATCTTTTGTTTGAATTAAAATATCGAATGGTGATTCAGTCTCCGTTTCCATTTGAGTGTTCCTACTTCCTACCTACTTACTTTCTAATTATATATAGCCTTATATAGCTTTAACGAAATAACCAACGAAATTAAATTTGTTAACTTTTATGATGAACTGATATATAATTGATTGTTTTTGTTTGGTGTCTTGATATATAATTGATTTAGATACGGCAGAAGTTATTAGCTACTGGAATTTAACAAGACATTGATTTTAGATAATTTTTTTTTGATATTTTGGATAATTTTATCAAAGCTCATCTTTTATAAATAAAAACTTTTTTTTTTCAATAGATATTTTTGTCAATATTTAAATTTTTTGTATGTAGTTTTGTTATTTTCTTTCCATATATATATATATATATATATATATATATATATATATATATATATATATATATATA
>JASCZI010212407.1:8546-23025 GCA_036250425.1 Stylosanthes scabra
AATCATATTTAATTGATTCTTTACCATCAATCGATTACAATAATATAATTAACAGCCAATTAATTAATTTAATTAGATATTCAAATATCATACAAATTATTATAATGTATATCAATTATAATTAACTATAATTAATTATTTCAATTTGTTGATTTGATTTATTTATAAGATAAATATGTTTTTCAAATAATTTCTTTTAACCCATTAAACTAAATAAAATGTAAATATTTATTTTTCAACTACTTGATTTAATTAATTTAGAAATTAAAATAGTAGATTTCTGAATAATAATTAAATAAATTGAGATATTTTTAACTAATAATTAATATTTAATAGTTCTAAATAATCAACAATTAGTATACTTTATTAATATATATGTACACTATATCTTGAAATTAATATCATTTTATTTATATTATTATCTTTAAAAATTGAAACTTTGATCTCCTAATAAAAAATTCAAATTATGTTTAAAAATAAAATATATTTAATTAATTCTTTTCACGTCCATTTATACAATAATATGCATAATAATTGTTAGTTTAATTGGTATTAAATTAGAATATTATCTATCTAATAATTATATGTTAATCATGCAACTATTTACATTAAATACGTAATATTTTCTTTATATATATGTTCTTCCATTAGTTGTAGCCATTATTCAATTAATATATATTATATATCTCATGATTATTTCATTATTTGTAGTCATAATAAGAAGTTTTTTATTAGGTTTTTAAACAACATAAATTAAGAAACGTTTAGTATGATTTAAGCTATTATTTTATTTTTGAAACTCAATTTGGAATTTGTATTAAGAGATTAAGATATTTACTCTTTATTTCGAATAATGCTTTTAAGACAACCACTAATTATATATAGGTTAAATTTTTTTTCAAATTTAATGTGATATGGCTCGGTATTTATTATAAATTTAAAAGTTTTAATTTATAAATTAATAACATAAAAGTAGATATAAATTATACAACATAATATCATTGAATATTTAAAAAATTAAATAAAAAAAATTACACGGTAGATTATCATTTTTTTTTGTGTCTAAGAGGAGGCTCGAACCCGAGACCTCTTATAATAATTATTGATAAATAGAAAATGAATTCTAAAAAATAAAAATTACACAACCAATAATTTGTGGTCACCTTTTAAATTTCTTTGAACAAACTAATGTATGTAATTAGCACTCAGATTAACAAATACAACCTGAGACGAATGAAACCTGAGAAATTTGATGTATTGTAATTGATTGCGACAAAAAATAATTGCATTGTAAGGCTAAATGAGAAAACAAAATTTGAATAAGAACAACAAAATATTATAATTATAGATATATTTCATTATAATTAATCATAAAATGAGAAAATAATTGCGTTGTAAGGCTAAATGAGAAAATAAAATATTATAATTATAGATATATTTCATTATAATTAATCATAAAATGCTTACAAATTTAAGATAAATAATGAAGATGTATATTAATTTCTCTAATCATATTATAATATAAATTTACAAAAAGTAATACTGTAACAATAAAACAAATAATTAAAAATAAGATTAAAAACAATTAAAAATAGTAAGCAAGTAGAAAGAAGAATGCTGAAGAAGAAGAGAAAACTAAAAGAAAAATGTCAATGATGTAAAACTACTATTTAAAAAACAATTAAACAAAATTATAACGTCTTTAAAAACTACTAATTAAAATACATAAGAGAGAAGAATTGATATAAAACAAAGTTATCATGTATAAAATTTGACAATAATTTTATTAGATGTAAAAATTCGATCTCATTTTATCCTCCACTTCGATCATTATTTGGCAATCATGTGTAGAAAGCATAGAGGTGATGAAATTTAAATTTGGTCTACAAAATCAATCAACAATAATTTTTGTTAAAGAACGAAGAATACATTACTGGGAAGAAAAATAAATTTAAAAATTAATAACAAAAAAACAACTATAAAAAAAAAATTTCCTTGAAAACTTAGAGTCATTTACCCTAAACCAAAGATTATATATAATATTTATAGAAAGTCAAGAATATGAAAAAGAATCGTTATAATTATTAAAAAAGATTTGATTTACCATTCTATTAGTGTTGATTGAAATATATTTGTACAATATGTATATATTTTTATTCTTAATTGATTTATATTTAATTTAATTATAAAAACTTTTCTAAAATGCAGAATAGAAAAGAGAGATAAACATATTGGTACCAAAATATATCACGTCAGTATTTTTGACACAAGAATTTTTCTTATTGTAGTATAATATAATGATAACGATGATACGTGGGTGTATACAAAATCCCCTTTTTGGGTAATTGTTAATATATAAAAGATTTTCGAAAAAGTAAAAGAAAAAATTTCATCTAGAAGATATTTGCATGCCGTGAGTTATTTGTATTTCACATTTTTACTACTATTGTCTTTTGCGTTCTGTCCATTTGCAACCGATAATAACAGGGGCAACACGTAAACAATTGTTCCCTTTATGTGCAAACCACTAGTTTGTGAAAAACTAGCACCGACTCCAGTAATTGTATTAATTGCCAAAGTGGAGAGGACAAATGAGGTCGCATAAAATTATTTTGGATAAAAGTATATTTTTTTTCTTCACGTTTTTTCTACAAGTTTTAAAAGTATCTCAAATATTCAACAAATTTTCAATAAATTTAAAAAATTAGGATATAACTAAAATTTATTGAAAACGTTGAATATAAAATTAAATCAACTTAAATGTTATAAGTATTCTTAAAATTTTTCAAAAACATTAAAAACAAAAAATATACGTTACTCACTTATTTATTAAGAATATCATGTGATTAGGTTATTTGCTTTCGGTAGGTAATTTAAACAGCTAAGTTCAACCAAGCATTTTTATTTATACTCTCACTCGCGGCTCTCTCTTTCCCTCTTCTTCCTGCTTCTTCTTCTTGCACCTTTCTTCTTTTTTATACCTCCCTCTCCTCTTCATCCTTCTTTATTGTTGTTTCATCGTCATTGTTAACATCATCATCATCTTCATTTTCTTCTTCTTTATAAAAAGTTTGAGTTTCAGTTTCAGTTAGAAAAAGAAGAATTATGATGTTTCAGTTTCTTTTTCTATTATATTTCGATTCGATTTTTCAATTTTTCATATGATGTTAATGTTTGTGCTGATGAAATATATTTCGATTCATTTTGATATTATATTTCGATTCATTTACCAATGTAATTCGGTTTAGTTTTCAATTTTTAGTTTACAAATATATATTTCAATTTATATTTTATTATATTTCGGTTCAATTTATCAATATATTTCGATTTAATTTGCAGTACAAAAAATATAAGTTTCTATTCAATAAGAAAATGACGGCAATGATAACAGTGAAAAAGAAGAAGAAGAAGAAGATGATGATGATGATGATAAAAATGGCGACTGTTATGGAGGAGGAGAACGATGGTAGTAGCGTAGGAGGGGCAAGAGGATGAGGAAGAAGAATAAGAAAAAAAAGTGAATGATGGCTTATACAGAGCAGGAGGAAGAAGGGATGGCGTACACAACTCCCCATAGATCCTTCATCATATTTTGAGTATTCGTCCATCACACCGTTGCACAACACCGCCGAACTCGCCGCTCGAACCAGTTTGTCGAGAGGACTTTCTATGTTTCTCATAAATACTCCTTAAAACCAATGCAATTTACCATCAGCTCTGACACCACTTGTTGGGCCACTGTGGGAAGCAAAATCGTCGGGAGACTTTAGGAGAGGAACCAAAGTGAGAGAATATAAGATGAGAAGACGCCACATCCAACTCAAAACCTTAAGGTATCAAGTAAATGAGTCTCTCATTTTATAAACTCTTCACTTCACTTTACTCTCAAAGATGCGAGACTAACCCCTCACACTTGAATATCAACAGTATACACGATGTTTTTGTGGGACTGAAGTAAAAATGTTTGACTGAACTTAGTTGAATAAAATAAGTATATATCACCGATTATACGGTAATATTAATCGACTATTTTAAAATTATATATAAAAAATTAAATATATGTAAATTTTTATTAACTATAAGCCTAACCAAATTGTATAATATATTATATATTTCTAGTAATGAGAATAATTTCTAGTGAAATTGAGTTATTAGTCGGATTTCATGGATAAAAAATTAATATATATATACTTTAATTAATATTTAATAAAATTGAAAATTATTTTTTTAACAAAGCTAGGAGGTTTCGAACCCAAAATAATGGAGAAGAAAAATTTTAGCAAATACCATTTGAGCTACAGCTCATTGGCAATAATAATTCTAATATAGTTTGATTTAATAAATTTTTCAGCATGTACATCGTTACGGAGTAATACTGCTTAGCTTTTAGTTTTTTTTTTTTTTAATTATTAAACTTACCAATGATTTTGTCAATTTGTGGGTGTATTGTCTTTATATTGTTTTTCTCGTACATTCTTCTATAGGTAAACTGTAAACAAATTATCTAAAATAGTGTTCTTACTGTGATAAAATTGAAGTTATAAAAAAGAGAATAAGAAAAAAAAGCGAGAGAGAGCAAAAGAGAGAATTTTTTATTGATTTTTGGATATACTCATCAACTGAAGAAATCATAGCCTTATTTATAGATGAGGGTCTATGAGTATACATTTATTCTTTTATACGTTACTCGGTAACTGCAATGTAACTCCCGAACGTTACACAGTAACTGTAACGTCTTATATTTATTACTTTCGAACGTTACATAATTCATAATTTATGAATAGACATCTATGTATATTGTAACACTCCCCTTGGATGTCTATTGCGGATATGCCTCATTAAAAACCTTGTCAAGAAAAATCATGTGGGACAAAAACCTGACTGAGGGAAAAAGAGTACAATATCCTGTATGATGAGCACTGCCTCGTTAAAAACCTTGTCTAGAAAAATCCTGTGAGATAAAAATCAGATCAAGAGAAAAAGAGTACAGTCTCCTCCTGTTGGTAACATCATTTGATATCTCGCAATCGTCGCATGCCGATTTTGTATACCAACTTTTCAAAAGTGGATGTTGGGAGTGCTTTTGTGAACAAGTCCGCCAGATTATCACTTGAGCAGATCTGTTGAATATCAATTGACCCTTGATTTTGAAGGTCATGAGTGAAGAAGAACTTGGGAGAAATATGCTTCGTTCTATCACCCTTGATGTATCCACTCTTGAGCTGAGCGATGCATGCCGTGTTATCTTCATACAGAGTTGTTGGAGCCATCTTCACATTAGACAACTCGTATGATGATTGAATATATCCAATCAAATTTCTCAGCCAAAAGCATTCACGACTTGCTTCATGTATTGCAAGTATTTCGGCATGATTTGAAGAAGTCGCAGCTATAGTCTGTTTCGTAGATCTCCAAGATATGGCCGTGTCACCGAATGTAAACAAATATCCTGTTTGAGATCTACCTTTATGGGGATCAGATAGATATCCTGCATCTGCATAACCTACCAGTTGTGATTTGGATTCATATTTATAAAGTAACCCCATATCAACCGTTCCACGAAGATATCTAAAGATTTGTTTAATCCCAGTCCAATGTCTTCTGGTTAGAGAGGAACTATATCTTGCTAATAAATTTACCGCGAATGATATGTCAGGTCGCGTATTGTTAGCAAGATACATCAATGCTCCAATAGCACTGAGATATGGTACTTCAGGACCAAGGATCTTTTCATTATCTTCTTTAGTTCGGAACGGATCCCTTTTCACATCTAATGATCTGACGATCATTGGGGTACTTACTGGATCTGATACATCCATGTAAAATCTTTTCAGAATTTTCTCTATGTAAGTTTTTTGATGAATAAATATCCCATCCTTCATGTGCTCAATCTGCAGGCCAAGACAGAATTTAGTTTTTCCAAGATCTTTCATTTCAAATTCTTCTTTTAGAATATCAACGATCTTGGGAATCTCTTCTAGAGATCCAATGATATTTAAATCATCAACATACACTGCAATTATAATGAATCCAGATGCAGATTTCTTTATAAAAACACATGGACAAATGTCATCATTTTTGAACCCCTTTTTCATCAAATACTCTGCCAGACGATTATACCACATCCTTCCGGATTGCTTTAGACCGTATAAAGATCTTTGCAATTTAACAGAGTATAACCCATGATGATTTGCTTTGGATCTCTCAGATATCTTTAATCCTTCAGGGATTTTCATATAGATATCACGATCCAATGATCCATATAAATAAGCTGTGACTACATCCATTAGATGCATCTTTAGCTTATGGTATGTAGATAAGCCAATCAAATACCTCAAGGTAATTGCATCTACTACAGGAGAATATGTCTCCTCATAGTCTATGCCATGCCTTTGTGAAAAACCTTGTGCTACAAGTCGAGCTTTGTAGCGTGTAATTTCATTATTCTCATTTCGTTTTCTCACGAATACCCATTTATATCCAATGGGTTCCTTACCTTCAGGTGTTTGGACTACATGTCCAAAGACTTCACGTTTTGCCAGTGAGTCTAATTCACTTTTCATGGCTTCTTTCCATTTTGGCCAATCATCCCTCCGTCGACATTCTTCGACGGTTTTAGGTTCAGGATCCTCGTTCATAGCATTCAGCGCTACATTATATGCAAATATATTATCGACAATTACTTCATTTCGGGTAAATCTTTCACCCGTGAAAATATAATTTATCGAAATTTCATCATTTTGGTAATCTTCAGGTACCATAACATCTTTCGATGTTTCAACTATGTCATGACGTTGGACTGCCTCAGGAGTCTCAACAATGTCTTTATTCTCTTCAGAAGGAAGAGTATTTGCATTTTTGTCATCATCTGACTTTCTTCTTTTACGAGGATTTTTATCTTTTGAACCAACTGGCCTACCACGCTTCTGGCGTGTACTTGTTTCAGCGGGCCTTTGTTTTGCTGGAACATCAATTCGAATTGGGGCATTTTCAGCTGGTACATAGGATTTCGTTATCCTTTTTGTATCCGAAAATGCATCAGGCAATTTATTTGCTATTCTTTGCAAATGTAAAATTTTTTGAACTTCAAGTTCATATTGGCCTGATCGGGGATCTAGATGCGTTAAAGAAGAAGCATTCCAATCAAGTTCTTTATTTTGTTGTTTCTTTTCTCCCCCTAATGTTGGGAACATTGATTCATCAAAATGACAATCTACAAACTGGGCTTTAAATACATCACCCGTTTGCACCTCGAGATGTCTCACTATCGAGGGTGAATCAAACCCAACATATATCCCTAATTTTCTTTGGGGTCCCATTTTAGTGCGATGAGGTGGAGCAATAGGAACATAAATCGCACACCCAAAAATTTTCAAATGGGAAACATTTGGCTGCTGGCCAAAAGCTAATTGCATGGGAGAAAATTGATGATAACTTGTTGGCCTCAAACGAATGAGTGCTGCAACATGTAAGATTGCATGCCCCAAGCAGAGGTTGGGAGATTTGTTCTCATTAACATGGGTCTAGCAATCAATTGGAGTCATTTAATAAGCGACTCTGCTAGCGCGTTTTGTGAATGAACATAAGCTACTGGATGTTCAATACTTATACCATTGCCCACACAATAAGCATCAAAATCTTGCGAAGTGAATTCACCAGCATTATTAAGACGAATTGCTTTGATTGGATTTTCAGGAAATTGTGCTTTTAATCTTATAATTTGAGCAAGTAATCTCGCAAACGCTAGGTTGCGAGATGATAATAAACACACATGAGACCATCTAGAAGATGCGTCTATCAGGACCATAAAATATCTGAAAGATCCACAAGGTGGATGAATTGGTCCACATATATCTCCCTGAATCCTTTCTAGGAACTCAGGAAACTCAAATCCAATCTTTACTGGTGATGGCCTTACAATTAATTTTCCTTGAGAACAAGCAGCACAACAAAATTCACTAGACTTAAGAATCTTCTGGTTCTTAAGTGAATGGCCATGGGAATTTTCAATAACTCGCTGCATCATAGTTGCCCAGGGTGACCCAATCGTTCATGCCAAATCATGAACTCTTTCGGATTTGTAAACTTCTGGTTTACAACAACATGTGATTCAACTGGGCTAATTTTGGTATAGTATATCCCAGAAGTAAGTGAAGGCAATTTCTCCAATACTACTTTCTTATTTGAATCACGACTAGTAATATAGAGGTACATTGTTACCCTCATTTACTGTCTCAATATGATATCCATTTTGGTGAATATCTTTAAAACTCAACAAGTTCCTTGGAGACTTGGTAGATAATAGTGCATTATTTATCATGAATTTTGTTCCTTCAGGAAACCAAATCATGACTCTTCTGGAGTCTTCAATCACATTGGCTGAACCAATGATTGTATTCACACATTCTTCTTTTGATGTAAAATCAGTAAAATAAATTTTACTTTTAAGAATAGTATGTGAACTTACACTATCCGCAAGGCAAATATCGTCATTATATGTCCTTGCCATTTATCTTCAAAAATAGATAAAATCATAATCACAATTATAAAATAGAAGAATGAAGTATAGTAAATTTGCAAACAACTAAATTCTATTTTAAATTAATTTTCTTTTAGTTGAAATACTTTCAATTAATTATTTCATGTAGGCGTTTGTGATATATATGTAAATATTACAGGCAAGAACAAACAGAAAGAAAGATAAGAAGAAAAGCTCATTACGAAATTAATCCTACACTTTTACTGAATTACACTTTGAACATTAAATTTTATAAAATCAACATTGAGCATGGTATTTTACTTAGATTGTACTTGTAACCCAAAATCTTTATGTAATTACATTTTAACCTTTAAACTTTTTCATATCTCTCATTTTTCCTTTAAGTGTAACCATGATCATAATTTCACACATATATAACAAACAAATATTTTATTAAATTCAAAACACCACACATGGATTTCAAATACAAGACATTAAAATTCAACTCTTACATTATTTGATAATAGAACTTAAACATATAACAGTAACAAATATAGCCATCAAACTTTTCCATCATTGATCAGATGACCAATATTCCCTTCTTGATCCTCAAAAAAATCAGAGACATCATAGTGAGTGGTCGAAGTTTCAGCATCATCCTTTCTAACAAAATTTGTTTCTTTTTCTTTATTATCTTTCTTTAAGGATGCTTGGTAAAGATCAACCAAGTGCTTTGGCGTACGACAGGTACGCGACCAATGACCAGTACCACCACAATGGAATAATTTGTTCTCTGTTTTCTTATTATGCTCGTTATTTCTTTCCCACTTCAGGTGAGGTCTTCTCTTATGAAAATAATTCTGTTTCTTTCCATAAAATTTTCTTTTACCAAAATCTTGCCTTTTACCACTTCTGGAGTTATGGTTTGCCGCATTTACTTCAGGAAGTGGAGCAGCGCCTGCTGGGCGTGCTTCATGATTTTTCATGAGTAATTCATTGTTTTGTTCCGCAACAAGAAGGCAAGAAATTAATTCATGATATTTGGTAAAACCTCTTTCTCGATATTGTTGCTGCAGGAGCACATTAGAGGCATGGAAAGTTGTAAAAGTTTTCTCTAGCATATCATTATCAGTGATATCTTCCCCACATAATTTCAGTTGTGAGGTAATTCGAAACATAGCAGAATTATAATTATTAATAGATTTAAAATCTTGTAGACGTAGATGCGTCCACTCATAATGAGCTCGAGGAAGTATCACCGTCTTTTGGTAATTATATCTATCATCAAGATTTTTCCATAGATCTGCAGGATCTTTTATTGTAAGGTATTCATTTTTCAATCCTTCGTCAAGATGACGACGAAGAATGATCATTGCTTTAGCGCGATCCTTCAAGGATGCTTTATTATTAGTTTTAATGGTATCTCCAAAATCCATCGAATTAAGATGCATTTCAGCATCCAGTATCCATGATAGAAAATTATTACCAGATATGTTAAGTGGTACAAATTCTAAGCAAGAAAGATTAGACATGGTGAAAGATTAGTACTTTATACCTTCAAAGTAACTTGATTAGAGTTTCGTGCTTCAAGGCGGATTGAGCAGAGATTCGTACTGATAACGTGTTATAAAACTGAAGTTATAAAAGAGAGAATAAGAAAAAAAAGCTAGAGAGCAAAAGAGAGAATTTTTTATTGATTTCTGGATATACTCAACTGAAGAAATCATAGCCCTATTTATAGGTGAGGGTCTATGAGTATACATTTATTCTTTCATACGTTACTCGGTAACTGCAACGTAACTCACGAACGTTACACAGTAATTGTAACGTCTTATATTTATTACTTTCGGACGTTACATAATTCATAATTTATGAATAGACATCCATGTATATTGTAACACTTACCACCTTTATTACCATCTAATATGCTATTCTTCCTGGTAGATGCTTTTATTGGTAAACTCAAATTTAATTACCATGTTCATAATAATTAAGAACTATGGTAGGTGACGTTGATTTGAAAAGATATTATTGTTTATAAGCTCGAATGCCTTTTTTTATATATAAAATAATACTTTTTTCATCTAATCTTCCGCTTTGAAAATTGTTTTGACTGATTCAAAAACTTGATCAATGGATCTTGCTGCATCAATCTAATAAGAAGCAAATTTTATTCCATTAGTACTATAAGCAATTAAAACTTATCTAAACAAGTGTTAGATACCAATTACCTTATGAAGGAAGTTTCCCTTTCTCTTCATAATAAGAAATCACGGGTAGACTACACTCCAAGAAAATCTTAAATTGCTTCTTTATTGTTTCAATCTTGTCATCCTCTCTTCCCTGTATTATCCCCAAAAAAAAATAAAGAATGAATTCATAACCATGATAAAATTAGAAGAAAAGATTTGCCTTTTTAAAAGATAAAAACTAACCTGATTCCTATTAAGAAGACGCTGCTCCATCTCCTCCAGAGGACAATCAAAATGCAGGACAAAAGCTGGTTCTATTCAAGTCTGCAATACCACGATGAGTTTTGACATTTTCTATTTTGGAAAACAAATAAAATAAAACGGTAATTCTATTTATATACTAAAATCAGCCACTAAAATCAGCCATCAATATACAATAGTACTGAAATACAAAATACACACTAAAAGTAAGTTAAACTACACATGTATTTTGTATTTTATTAAGTATTATACTTGGTGATTGATTTTGGTGGCTGATTTTAGTGTACACTTAGGGTGGGTTTGGTAAAGCTTTTCGGTCAAATGCTCCTGCTCTCAAAAAGCATGAGCCATTTTTTCGCGTTTGGTAACTCGAAAAGCCAAGCAGCTTTTGCTCCGCCTTTTAAGAGTCGGGGGTGCTTTTGAGAGCCAGCATGAATAGCTTTTTAGAGCCGACTCTGGCTTCTCAAAAGGCGAAATGACTAATTAACCATATCTTTTATTAGAGAATCAATTTTACCCTCAATTAATTACATTTAATTTTACATTAATACAATACATACTAACAAAAGGTCGTTCTAGTAATTTAATATTTTGAGAGCAACTATCAAATACAATTATCAAACATTATATATGTGATTTCTGTTTATTGAGAGTAATTTTGAGCGATTTTACCAAACGACTATGTTGTGGCTCTCGGAGAGCCGTTTTTTGAGAGCCCAAAGAGCTCAGCAGCTTTTTGAGAGCCACCGCATTACCAAACCGAGCCTTAGCATAACCCAAAATAAAATAATGTTTTTCAGAATTTAGAAAGGGACTTACCACATTCTCAAATGCTGCACGATTTTCGTAACTTCGAGGAAAACCATCAATAACAAATTTGTCTTTGCCAATTTTTCTCATTGCTTGTTGCAGAAGTTTTTATGGTCATTTGTGAGGGAACAATTTTTCCTTCATTCATGACATTCTTGATCATTATTCTGTCAAACACAAGAAAATAAAGGAGTTGAAAAGGTAAACCCAAAAGAAAAATAAAGTAACAAACTTGAACAATAGAATTTACCTGTTAAATTGACAAGGAATAATAATCATCATCATCATTTCATCATTAATATATAAAAGCCAACTACTAGCAGCTCTATTGATCGACAAGTAGAGCTGCTGGTAGTTAGACAAGTGTCTTTTTTATAAAGGGACATTAACCAAAATAGAATAAAGCAACAAAATATATCAGTTGTTGTACAATAAATTATAAGTTTGTCCAATTAAGTTCAATGGCCATTGAAGCTACTAAAATATTCATACAAAAGTATTGACCAAAGAATAAAATAGTCATCTATCTATCTTATAAAGTAAATAATTTTGATATGTAATTTCAAAATTCAAATAAAGCTTTTACCTCCCAAAATTTTGAAACTCAATCATATCTCATGTGGATTTTTTTTTCATAAATAAATAAAAATACAAATTTACCAATATAAATACAACTATGAAAATTTACTTTTTTAGATCTGCTATGTAGTGCCGTGGGGGTTGTGAGAGTCACCAGCTAGAGGGAATGCCGCAGGGGATGGGCACGGCACTAGCCTCTTTTTTTTTTGTGCCAGTGCTGCAGGGTAGAGCAGTGAGTGGGCTAGGGCAGTGCCATTGGCTAGGGGGCGGCACTGGGCCATTTTCGGTGCCTCAAGGTGAGGGTGCGACACTAGGCTGATTTGGTGCCTCAACCTGAGGCCGCGACACTGGGTCACACGAAACCTTATATAACCAGGGTTGGGAACCTCTCATCCTCATTCCAAACACTCAACACTCAACCACAATCTCTCCCTTGTTCTTCCTCCCCTAATATTTTTGTTATGGATCAACCTCAACCTTTGCTAATACGGTTGCACCCGAATGCGGCCGTTCACGAGCGACAGGACGGAGTCTGGTTCCAATCTAACTCACCGGTGGTGTTCCAACATGCCGATATAAGCACCATGTCGGAGTTAGAAGCAGTCTTCCTGTACAACCTAGGAGGCGGATTCACGGAGATTAGGAAAGTCGGGTACCGCTACTTGCAGCGGCAGCCCAACGGAAGGTTCGTGCATCTGTTGGTGTGGTTATTTAATGATGAGCACGTCCGCGTCACCTTCAGATGCCACCGCAGACTGATGCCCCAACACTATGGATTTATTGGTTGAGGTTGGCCGCATCCCAGCTGGCCTGCTGGTTGCGGTGACACCGGTCCGAATAGCTGAACCCCCTGCGCTGGAAATAGAAGCGGCAATGGGTCATTCAGAGGAGGATGATTCAGACTATGCTATGAGCACTACATCATCCTCTGACGCTCAGGAAGGTGGTGAGGGAGGTGCGGAAACCCGGTCAGCTAGCTGTCCCCGTTATATCCTTCTAGCACCGCCTCCAATTCCAAGGGTGGAGGACGTGCCATGTTTTTTTCAGCAGCTTGATCTAGACGATGGGGCATGTTCGGATCCATTGAAAGCGGGAATGGGCAACGATTATAACACGGACGCGGGGGGGCAGAGATCCGAGTCAACCATCGAATGCGTAACCGGGAAGCGGTTTAGACTGCAGTAAAGAATTATAGCATCCGGCGGAATGTGGAGTATAGGGTTATCGAGTCGGACAGAACCAAGTACCATTGCCGGTGCAAGCACGCGGAGGATGGATGCCCGTGGAGCATTCGGGTTGCCTTGAGGCAGAACCTTGGTTATTGGTAAGTGATTCCTATCCACAGCTCCGATTGTGTGTTTTCTAAATGAATAACTCAGTATCTCCACATAAGCAATGTTGTGGCTCTTGCAGGGAGGTTCGGAAGTTTGGAGGTGCCCACACGTGCATTGCTCCGACGATGTCGGCTGACCACTCTCAGTTGGACAGCAGCCTCATGTCCGCCGTCATTCTGCCAATGTTAAAGACTGATGCGTATGCATCTTAGGTTGTTTTTAGTCTCAATTTCTCTTCATTATTATGTAATTCTTTGAGAATTGAGGTTATTAATTGATCAATCAAACAAACTTGATGTTCTTTGAGTTGTGTTTGTGTTTTAGAGAAATTCACTAAGAGTTTTAGGTGATTGAAGACCATTTGAAGAGAGATTGAAGCAAAGAAAATGAAGAAAAGACAAGAGAACATCACGTTATACGCCACATCTCACGTTGAACGTGAGAATTTGATAAGAAATGACAGAGCCCACATGTAATACGTGGGGAACTCACATCATACGTGAGTTAATTCAACAACTTGTGCAATTTTTACAGAGAGCCCTGATGCGGATTTTCAGCAACCCTACTATCCCGGCAAGTATACCGAATCGTACCAAGTAATATACCACAATTAAGTGGAGTATCGATCCCACGAGGATTAACGGATCAAGCAATAGCTACTAATTAATTATACTAATCAGATCAAAAACAGAATTTGTGTAGAGAGCAATGATAATTTGAAAACTAAATAGAAGAGATCAGAAAGAAAATAATGATGAAGTGAGTCAAGGACTTGGAGATGTTTTACCCTAAGCTATTAATTCTTGAATTCAGTTTCTTCTTTA
>JASCZI010212408.1:918-11000 GCA_036250425.1 Stylosanthes scabra
ACAACAAAGAGTTCTGCCTTTCCTGAACATAGATGGCCTTCCTGCCCATCTCAAGAGTTGATCTAGTATGTTGCTCTGCAAGGAATAGAAACTGATTATAACACCAAACCTGAAAAAATAGCATATATGAACCGGAAAAGTTACTTACGCCAAATCTGCCCATTTGAGTCCTTTCAGGCGAAGGGGACACAACGTTCTTTGAGTCTAGGATAAAGAGGTGTTTTTTCTCCACATCTAGAACATAAAGCCACCAGTGGCGAGCAAAGAGTGTGGGAGCAAATAGCTTAAATGGTAAAAAAAAAACAACAACACACAGTTAATAGAACCGAACCGGAAACACAAATAGCAGGAGAACCGGAAACTATAGGACATATAATTGAAAATGGTGAATTACTTACAAATCTATGGCTCTGAAGTCTATCTTTATCCAGATAGCTCAAGAACTCCTTATGGTTTAGCAATGTCCTGAAGTCTTGGGGCTTCTTCTTGTCGTCCAGCCACTTGTGTTCATATTTCTCAAACATTCTTTGCTGCAACAGAAACTCGAACCAGAATTAGAAGTTAAGTCGAACTTACATATAGTGTAATAGACGAACCGAAATTAGAAGTTAAGTTTGAAGGAATAGGAAGTTCATACCAATAGTTCTGGAGGAACACAGTAGATTAGATTCTGAAATCGTTCCCCAAGAGTCCTGTTGAGAATGTGGCACATGATACTCACAACTTGAATATCAATGTGTTTTGTTGGGGCCATGGATTTGAACTGATATTTAAGTGCCTCTAGACATTTGTTCCCCTTGAGATTGAAGATTGGCAGAAACTCATTATCCCCCTTTGGGATGGTCCCCCAAATCGCAATCCTTTTTTCCATATCAACAAGGATATCAAACGTCCCCGAAGGTTCCGGTGATTGGAGTAGACCTGGATTTTGCCTCAGCTGTTCATCAATTTTGTCAATTGCTTGCATTGTCTGTGTTGTCAACAGAGGTTCTTCTACTCCTAGATCAAATGATGGAGCCTCCACTGGTACTTGATCCCTAAAACTCATGAGGGTAGAGGCTGTGAGTTGGGAACCCGGGGAAGTGTCAACATCCTGCTCTTGCTTAACAAAAAAGGGTTGTTGTTGGCGATCATCATCTGGACTCGAAGTGAGGTCTATAACCTCCTGAGTTGGGTATATAGGCCTGCGTGGTAGAAAAAATACCCGAACCGGAATGTTAGGCCACACCCGAACCGGAATGAAATGTAAGGATATAAAAAAGTACTGCAATTAGTATACTTACACTACTTCAACAATTGCTTGGGATGGTTGCTCTTTTTCCGTTGGGAGGTTGGCCTCCTTGGTCTTGGGAATTACCATATTCAGTGGTGGTGGTTGAATTCACTCATCCGAACTTGATGATAACTCAATCAGCTCGTCAGGTAGGGGTTGTGGAGGTTGTGGAAGAGATTGGGGGTGTGGAGGTTGAGACTGAGGCGTTTGGGGAGGCCTGAAATGACTAACAATAAACAACCGAACCAGAATTTAAAATTAAGATGAACAGATAATTGTAATGCAGCATAAAATATTGACTTACTGAGCATTAGCAGGTGTAACCGAATCTGAATCAGCCTGAGGTTGTGGCTGTGGCTATGGTTGAGGTTGAGGCTGGGGTTGTGGTTGTGGCTTAGGCTGAGGCTGGGGTTCTGGCTGTAGCTGTGGCTGAGGCTGAGGCTGAGGATGTGGCTGAGGATGTTGCTACGGCTGTGGCTGAGGCTGTGGCTGTGGCTGAGGCTGTGGCTGAGGCTGAGGCTGAGGCTGTGGTTGTGGTTGTGGCTGTGGCTGTGGCTGTGGATGAGGCTATGGCTGTGGCTGAGGCTGAGGTTGTGGTTGTGGCTGTGGCTGAGGTTGAGGTTGAGGCTGAGCCTGAGGATGAGGCTGAGGCCTGAAAATATAATTATTAAACACTCGAACCAGAAATTGCAACTAAGATGAAAGAAAAAAAATGCAAACCAACAAGATCATAGATGCTTACTGTTCACTTGCATGACCAATTTTATCAAGCAACTTAATCAGGCGTCTCTTGGGGGCCCTCTGAAGTTGAGGTTGAGTTTATGGTTGTTGTTGAAGCCGTTGTTCAGGCCTAAGAAAGATTACATGTCAAAACCGAACCGGAATTTGTATAACAATAACACTATAAATATGAATAAATAGATGAACAACTAGTAAGTGACTTACTCATGACTAGCAAGTCCAACTCCTCTTTTGGCCTTTGCAGCCCTCTCTGGTTGTTTCCTTTTTCCTAGAGCTCCCATTCCTTGAGGGACGTTGCTCTCGTCATTTCTTTGAACACTGCGTATTTATAATACAGAATCCATTATAGTATTCTCAGAATTCAAAATGACGAAATTTATATCATTGGTGAACTGGTATATTCTTATCCCGAATCGATTGGTTCTTCTTGTCTTTTTTTGCTTCTTCTTTCTTGGAGAGCTGGGCTTGGGTTTGCTAATGGCCTCCTTTGGACCATCTCATCTGACATTGTATTTTTAGAATCAATAATGTCTAGGCTTGATCCACCAGAACTAGATTCATCGGATCCTTCTTCAGAATCATATCCTTCTTCAGAATCAGATTCAGCAGACTCAGATTCTGAAGACTCAGGATCCTTTCTCCTGATCACACCCATTTTAAGGTCCTTGTTCATTCTTTCCAGCCTCTCCTTACCTGCTCTTAGCCTGCCAGTCTAAACGAGACCCTGCAAACAAGCACAAACCGGAATTTATTGAGGGCATGAAACGGAAAATTGTTGAAAAAAAACAACTCGCCGAACCGGAAATATACATACAGTTGCATGATTTTGTTCACGATGAAGCCTCTTCCTTAGGTTCTCTCCATTCCAGTATGTAATCCAAGGAAGCTGGGCTTCGGGTTCCCTTGGGTTCTTTTCGAAGTGGATCTCGTGGAAGTATATTATCATCAGCACGTAGCAGCACCCATGAATGGCCTTGGTGTTGTTCTGCTTGGCCTTCTTAACCTCTTCAAGGAGGAAATCATGCACATGAAGTGCCCAATTTCTCTCCCTGGTAGTTTCAATACCAAAGAGGGTGGGGAGAGCCCTCGGTGTGACGTTCGGAGACGATGTAGCCAAGAGGAAGCATTTTTGGATGAATATCAAAAATGCCCTCTTGAAAAGAATCCGGTTCGCCTCTGTGTCAACCGGTGTGCGTAGTACTAATCTTGTCAGATCTGCTTGGTGCTTCCCTTGGAACATTTTGAAGACCACAAGATCTTCCTCACTCAATGTCTTTTCATCAACCTTGGCATCAAAAGGGTCACTTGCACATCGAACCGGAAATTATTAAACACAGAGCCGGAATGACAGATTCATCAAAATGAAAAGAAAAGGTATGATGAACCGGAAACCTACCATTCCATGAAAGACCCAATGCCTTGCCAATCTTCTGCGTTGTGATCTCCACTTCGCCATGTACAGAGTGTATGATGTTGTCGCGAGTGTCAAAGATGTTGACCAACTCCTTTAACATATGTTGTTTGAGGTTGAAGTCTGGTAGGCTTTCGAATGCCCCAAACCCTATTTCTCGAACCAACGCCATCTTGGTTTCGTCCTTTTTGATGCATTCATTGAATACCGTCACAACGGTTTTTGGTAGGCATCAAAAGTGGTGGCCTTGCTGCATTATCAGGATTGTTTTTTAAAAACAAAAAATACACATGAACCGGAAATGAAAAACATCCGAACCGGAATACTTACATCCTTTTTCTTGGGGCTATCTTGCTTCTTGGATTTGATGTCGTTCTTGCCCTTTCCTTCCTTTTCAGATTTCTGTCCACGAGCCATTATTTTACTGAAAAAAATTAAAAAAAAATATTAAAACCATTACGAAGAAATACGAGCAAACCCTAATCCCTAACTTCAGATATCAACCCCAAACCGGATCTAGTTCATTCAGCAAAGAAATAAGCAACAAACAACACACCCTAACTTGAAAATTAAACTAACATTTATGTTGTCGAACCGGAATAACACAAGCAAGCGAAACGAAAATCCTTAATTCATACCCCAGACAACATATGACAACGAAATGGCAGATTGTAAACCCTAAACCCATGTAAAGTTAGATGCATTGACTCATTCACGAACCCTAACTGAGTTTAAAACACTAACCTTTAGTTGTTGAATTCTTCTGAGGTGATTCTTTGAGTTCGGTTTGAGATCTTTTCCGTTTCGAAGGTTTGTGAGTTCGTATGTTTTGTTGAGTTCTTCTTCCTCGTGCTCGAACCTTGATGAGGATCGCTTCGTTCGTGTGCTTCGTTGGGTTTTCTCTCTGATGATGTTTTTTTGTTGCAAAATGAAAATGATTTGATTTTGTTGGAAATAAAAATGAAAAGGAACTGTTTTGGATAGTCGAAGCGGTTTTTCGAAAACGTTTTGGATGAAAACAAATTTTGTCAATATAACAAATAACATAATTAAAATAAAGATGCCAAATTAAGAAGAAAAAAAAATAAAAAATAAATTATAATAATCAAACACCTATACATAGATAATCAAACTTTTTAATTATAATAATCAAATATTTAAACATGCATAATCAAATTGCAAAATTATAAAAATCAAATATTTATATATAGATAAAAAATTATTTAATAATAATAATCTAGCCTTTAAACATGCATAATCAAACTAATAATTTAGAATAATCAAACTCTTAAAATATGTATAATCAAACTCTTGAATTATAATAATCATACATTTAATATGTATAATCAAACAACAAAAATAAAAAAAAACTAAAGGCAAAATATTTGTTTCATTTCATCTCTTTCGAAATTTCATTGGATAATTTTTTTCATCTTTTATTATCTAATCTCTTTCTTGTCTATTTTTTTTCCTTATTCTTTTAATATTGAAATAAAATATAACATGAGCCACTAACATTTCTATTGAAGTGATTACATAATAGCATCTAAAGTAGTAATAAAGTATTTATTCTTTCATGCATGGTCTTTATTAAATTTGCTTTCTTCTAAACTACTCTCTATTCTCTTCTTCTTACTAATTTTTAGATCCCCTTTTCTCTGCAGGTGATCTATTCTTCTATGGTATTTATTGTGTATACTTTGACTGAGTTTTTCTCTGTTTGATTTAGCTTTCTATTATTTATTGATTCCATTCTCTTTGAATAGATAGATTGGCATTGCTATATGACGGTTATGTTTTTAATAACGTTTTGAAATCTGATTTATTGGTTAAAAAAATATTGATTATCTATAGTTTTTTTTTTAAAATTATTTTCCAATCTTGTTAATATTGACTAATTAATTGTTCAACTATGCTACGGAGCTCACATTATGCAGCGAGCCAACAAATCCATAATAACAGAAGCCCACCCAAAAAATAAAATGAAACCAATTTCTTCACTTGGCTCCTTACTTATTTACCTAATAAGGCTCCCAATAATTTTCTTAATGAAATGACTACTAATATTTTCTTATATATAAATCCTCGTCAGTGTGTTGAACTATCGGCTTAACAGGTACCATGAATTTTTTATTTGTTATTATAAAATTAAAATTTTTAGTCTTAATAAATTATTAATTATGAGAGATTTATATAAAAAAATAATTTTAATATATTGTCTCTATAAAATAGTTCTATATATATATTCAATTATATAACATCATGTCAGTAAAAGTAATTATATTTTACATTAAACAAGTCAATATTCATTAAAAAAAAAACAAATTAACTATATAAAATTTGAAAAATTATAGGTAATCAATATTTTTTTAACCAACGGATCCGCCGACAAATCAAACCTAAAAGGAGAACATCAAAAACATTAAAAACAGAACGTCATATACCACACAATAAAAAAACTTCTAAAAATAAAATATAAATATAACTTCATAAATATAATTATATAAATATTTTTTAAGAAATAAAACATCTGAAATCTAAAATTCAATAATTATTAACTGAATTTTTATTGGTTACTTAGCATTGAACGTAAAATTTTCATACTTTTACTCATCAAAATTAGATTCTCATACTTTTACTCATCAAAATTGAATTCTTTATCTAAAATAATTTAGATTCATAGATCATGTAACTCCTTTAGGTTTCAGCAACCTTGCATGCATACGAGAAAGTGATGGCGCACCATAAAAAACTACGTGGTTCATGTACGGTTTCCAAAATTCGCATGCATTGCACTCTTCATTGCTTCAAATAATTTAATTTTATATTTTAAAAGTAATTTTGGGGTTTCGAATTGTCACTGAAAAAGTTTATTATGGACTCATCTCAAATTCATTAGCTTCAGATTATTAATGTGTCGGAGGAAGAATAGGAAGGAGAAGGTACTACTAATTCATCAGGTGTGTTTTAATTTTCTGATGTTAATTAAATAACTTTTTTTTTTCTTATTGTTTTAATTCATCTCATTCTTGTGATGAGGGGAAAAATAATATTCTTGGGAATTTAATTTCTTGCATTTTTTATTTGATTTGACGTAAAAAAAAAAAGATGACCTCTACCAAACCCCCTCATTTTGAGGGGTAACTAAGTTACCCTCTCTAAAATGCAAATTTTTTATTGGTAGATTACATTTGTGTAATTCTAACTTAATCCCACATTTTAACCATGATATGTTTTGTTATAATTTTTAAAAATTGCAAATTAACCCCAACCTCAACCTCAACCCCAACCCATTCCTAACCTAACCCATATTCATCCTCCCTACACTGTCACTCGTTTCTCACCTAACTCATCTTCATCTGCCGTCCCCTATAACCCTGCCGCCGCTGCGCTGCCGGCGCCCCGTCGCTCCTCTCTTGTAAGCACCGTCTGTAACCGCCGCTGGATATCCTTTTCTACTTGCCGTCCACCGCTCACTAAAATCCCACCTCTCATTATTGTCGGGGCTCTCTCTTGGTTTCACTTTCTCTCCATCCGACGCCGTCTCAGTCATCATTGCTGTGTTTGCAAGCATCTACGTGTCCTCCGATCACTGCCCCGTTATCCTTCAATTGGGTTCCCTTTTGCTCCGTCTCAAGCACCGCCATCGCAAACACGGTAATTTTCCTTGCCTTTCATTCTTTATTTTGTTTTGATGGTGGTTCATAGAATAGAATTGTGCATAGCTTGGCGAGAATGGCGATAGAGTTCGCGTTCCCCTATCCCTTTTTCTGGTTTACTCCTTAATTAATTAATCCAAATTTCCTCCCTTGGTCTATTTGGCTTGAATTGAAATTTGGTTTCTGATAGTAATTTGCAGGTATGATTAATCTTGGTTTGCATTTTTTTTGTGGCTTGTTTTGTTGCATTGGTATACTTTGTATTCCACGGAGAGTCTCCTGTTTTGTAATGGTTAAAAATCACACCTGGACTGCTTGGTGTCATGAATTATAAAATTGCAAGGATTACACATATAATTGGTATATGTTATATGTTTGGCAGTGATCTGATCAGGTGTGATGAGCATTGATAATGATAGTTTGTGTCTTGAGTTGTAGGTGTTGTTGTCTTGTAGTAATTTGTGCATGTGTCAAGCTGATTTGCCTTGGTGCTTTACTGCTTTGTATCAGTTAATCAGATAATTAGCATGAATATATGATTGTAATGAGAACTTTTTAGTTTTTGTCACTTAGGTAGAGTAACAACTGCATCCTTTTTAAATTAGAAAATTAGCATGAATATATATGCTTGTATTGGTTGCTGAAAAAAGGTAAATGGGAGAGGGGAATCATTAGAACTAAAGGGAAAAACATATACGAGTTAGCAAATGCATTTACAATATAGAAAACATGGTGGTGATGCCTTATTTGATCTGTCACTTTTTCTTCCAACTAATCAAACCTTAAAGTCTGGTCCTCTCATAGTCTCATCTCTTCATTTAGAAAGCCATGACTTCTTTACAAATTGGATTAGATTGAAAAATAAAAATCAGATCAATTTTATTCTAGAAATACCTATAACTCTTGTATATTACAATGTCTCTAGTCTTTTGTTCCTCATGAAAGTACATGTCTCTAAGCCTTTTGCCTATATGTTGTTGCTTCCTGAAAAATTCCAAGTTTAATATAATTAATAATCATTTCCTAAAGGCATGCATAAGTCATAAAAAAGAAAAGAAAAAGGAGCAAGAAAAGTGAGATGGAGAAGTTTGTTGGTGGACTTTACACAACCAGTGTTGAGGCATATGTCTGACAATCTGAGACACATGCATATATGCTTATATTTTTCATTAAATATTTGTATATAAAATTGTAATGTTCCTTTTGATAGGCATTTATTCCAAACACCGGACGTGGAGTACAAGGAATGGGGGACGCTGGCAACTAATGAGAACTCTTCATGGGCAAGAATTGATGCAAAACAGTGAGGTTACCCATGTTATTTGTGCATATCCTAAGGTTCTTGATCACCATCTTAATTCTAATGCTAGAGGGGGTCTTCAGGTTGATGTTAGCAAATTGATTTGTACCCATAACTTATCAACAAAGTTGAGACAAGAGCTACACCATTTTTGTAACTTTGATTAACTTGTATATATAGATTTTAGGCTACGTTGGTTACTTGTTTTGACACTATCCTCTTATGTGTCTTAACAAATAACAAATATTTGGTCTTGTAAAAATCTTAGCTGCGCTTTATATGCACTAATTGTGCTTTAGATACGCACTGATTGTTATCAGATGAGTTATTCTTAGCTATTTTTAACTTATGACTCTAATTTATTGGTGCTTCCTTTCAACAAACGGAAAATAGAATACTGGAAAAGAGAATATTTGGAAATGGACCAACAATTGAGGAAATTTGTAACAATTGGATTTACAATGTATAAAACTTCTATTCCTCTTCTTTTCTGTCGTGACCACCAAAATTAAAATGAACTTCCCAACTAAATTTGTATTTACAACCTACTGAAAACAAATTTGGAATAAATAGAACACTCAATTTATGAAAAGTGGAAAACACTTCTAAAGAAAATTGGTCATCATAACCAACAATTAGATAACGTAACCTAATATCTCCTCTATGGCCCTATCTATATGTTCATCCTTGACTAGTAACATTGTTTAAAAGGGTTCTTGAGCCACTTCAACTTCATGCAAATCATAGTAACATAATGACTCCTGATATCTTGAATATATCAAAAAATTTGTTGTGCCCCGAAAACACTATTAGTCTATAAGCCCAACCTTCTTTCACTGCAGCCGTCCTTCGCTAATAAGTTCATCTGTATAATCATAAAATCAGAAATTTTGCATTTCAAGCAGTAATATAATGAAACAATATTTAAAAGACGTAGCAAATCTGAAATTTTGCATTCCAGCAATTTTCTTACAGTTTCCTACTTGATATCCCTTGACATATTAGATAAAAGATGCAACAAATTTGAAATGCAAAACCAGGGAGACAAAAATCAAATTATATCATGGTTCGAAAACGCTCTTAGAATATTCAACAAGAACCAAGATAGGTCAAAAACCATGTGAATATAAAATCACATGTACAGGGAAAAAATAAAGAGATGAAGAAAAAGACAAGAAGCAACATGGAATGCAAGGTACATTGATTAGTGCCCTATGCCACTACCTCATAATAAATGGTGCACATGCAATGGTTTTTCCTTTATCAGTAAAAAACTCACATGTTCCCAAATTAGGGAGTGAGTGTAGATTTACAAGTTACAAAGCTATTCAGCAACTAAATACAAAATCAAAACGTCACACAATTACAATGCCACCATGCCACCATGCCACCAATGATAACCAAACAGTTCAGCACCAAAATACAAAACAAAATAGAAGGCATTTGATCTCAAGAATAATAAGATAGACACTCTATAGTTCAAAGCTCAATTGACATCCGCACTTTCCACCTGAGATTTGTATAGCTTTCTCCTCCTGTTGAACTCCTGTTCCCACAATTTATTCTTTGTCAAAATCTGATTAAGAGCCTCATCAATGTTGATGTCCTATTCATCTACACCCCCATCTTTCACCTTCATTTAGAATCTCCTTAGAACCCCTCCTAGCACCATTGGCACTCCTATCTCTTCTTTAACTC
>JASCZI010212408.1:11010-23009 GCA_036250425.1 Stylosanthes scabra
AAATGCAATTTTTCTTTCTTCAGGTGAGGCCATACACAACACACCAGGCACAACAAAAATCATTTTCATTTATCCTACCTTTCAGTAGTAACCATCTATTGTTTTTTATCACTCTATCACAGTGAAAGAAATCAACTTTTCACATTCCTAGGATGCCTCCTGAAACATCTCAAGACTCCACCAATACTTAAATTACTTCAGTTAGTTAGAACATCACTCTCAGATGTGAGGGATTTGCTGCAAGGAAATAAGATTTTCTCAAAAAAGAAAAAAATTAAAATCAATGATTGAATTCAAAATCAAAACTACATCAGTTTCAAAATCCCAATTAGAATCTAATTGAGAACATGGTTCTAAATTTCATAGAGATATGAAAACAATGCCCTGTGTTGTAGGCCATAATAAAGTATCTCAATGCCCTTTTTAAAACTCTCCAATGTGTTATAAAAGGGTGGTGAATAAAATGGTCAAAATTGGTATATTAAATTCAACTAAATTCAGAATATATGTTCATATGGAACAGTTTAAACAATCAATACTACTAAACTCATGTACTACGAAATCATAGTGGATGGTGATCCATAACAAAATCATTGAAAAACAATATAATCTGCTAAAGGAACAATTAACAACATTTTTAAAGAATACTGTAAAATGCAAAAATCTAAGATTATGAAAAACCAGTAATACTAAACTTACAAACACATTCACATTTTGGATTAACAAAACACAAGACATAATATCAAATTTATCCTCCTCAAAGATATCGCCCCCATCAACATCAAAATATCTAAAGAACAAGGGAACAATGTAAGAAAGCAACACCCACTAACAAATTAAGCAAAAATAAATAAATAAATCACCTTGGGTCTGGACTACAGGGGAGTAAGTAGCAGCAGAGACGGACTGACAAAATGACAGACCTTGGGACGCGATGTGAAGAGCTGGCGGGTTGAACAGAGGCGTGGAAGGCGGCGGTGGTAGGATGACCGGACGATGGGGGAACGACTTAGGTGAGAAGGCCAAGGTTTTTGATGACTAGGGTTTTTTAAAATTGAGAAAGAGAAGATTAGGGTTCCATACTAACTAGATATGAGCACAAACGTGGTCAATAAGAAAAAAGAAAGCCCGGATTTGTGGCGTTCGACGCAGATGAATGAGCGGGTGATGGCCAAGCTATAGAGAGAAAGGGAGAACGGCGATCGTGCTTGCGATAGGACAGATGAGCCTGGACGGTGAGGGATGATGCTCGGGATAGAACGGCGGTGACGTTGAGAGAGATGAGGGAGGATGAGTTTTTGGGTGTTCACAATGATGGCAGAAGAAAGCAAAAGAAGTTGTGTTCGATCATTGGGTGGAAGAGGAAGAGATTTGATTGGGGTTGATTTAGAATTTTTAGAAATGGATAGGAAAATAAATTAATTATAATTTTACCTCAAGCATTAACTTTAGTTAAAAAATTTAAACCTTAAGTTAACCAATAGAAATTTGCCATGTCATGAAGGGTAAATTACCCTCTGATTTTTAGAGGGTTGGTTAGATTTCAAGAAAAAAAAATCCCTTTATAAATAATATAATACCTGAGGGATGGAGATGGAAAATCTGATCTTCTTAGTGATGATTATGATGAGGATGGAAAACTGGCAATTTCTCTAAAAATTAAAATCTATCATTTCTTAATTAAAACGAAGATAGAAGCTCTAAACCCTTATTGAATAATGTGAATCTTTTCAATTCTCTATATAACTCAAAAGGATTCTGAAGGACACTGGTCTTCATGTTTCTTTCCTTCAATTATAAAAGAAAGTAAAAGGATTGTGCAAGATAAAATGTTAGTTGAATAATTCAACTTGATGATCACCTTCATCTAGAAATTAAGCAAAATTTCATTATTGACATAATTAATTTGGGTTAGTCGAGTGATTGGCCCACTCATCCACCTAATTAAGTAAATGTTAGGAGCATAATTACACGGAACGCAGTTCAGGATACGCAGTACGTTACTTTTTGAGTGTACCCTAATTTTGGTACGTCGTACCTTATAATATAATTCAAGATACATAAAAATTTTATATTATTTAATAACTAAAAGTTTTATATTCCAAATCTTAATTAGTAATTTCCTACATTCTAATTTCTTACTTCTATATTTGTGTCATCTTTTGTTACTTTTTATATCGTTTTCAAATAAAAAACTCCAAAAACTAGTAAATGATTCATAAGGATTTGGGTACGTGAATCATGGTGTTTCGGTACGTAGATGAATCGTGAATCGATATGCGCGAACTGGTACGCGGTACGTTGCCTAAACAATGAATTCATATAACTATGGTTAGGAGTTCAGATCCATTTTGTATTCAGCAACTTATTGATCAGCCACGTCAGAATTCTAAAACAATGGTATTGAATATGAATTAGTGTTGAAATATGCTCCACAAAGTTGAATCTCAACATATTTTTCTGGGATAGCTGTGTTTTGTAATTTAGTTGACACTTGATAAAATATCCCTTGTTTTTGTTTCATAAAGTATTGTTTGGGCTTTCTAGGAGCAGGGTTTAAGGAGATGGCAATGATCATTTCAGTAATGCCAGTTTCACACATATAGGAGTATTCCCATATTGAGAAGCTTTCTCAATCTTGAAGAAAGAAATCAGCTTTGTAAGTAGAAAATATGAAAACAGAGAATATTGTTTTTACTGATTCAATGCTAAATTTAATAAAAGAAAAGCATCAGCCTGACAAAAAATCTCATCAGTAAAAAGAAAAAATAAGCTGTTTTAAAAGTATATGATTTTAAAATAGGTTACAAAAATATGATGTTTTGAGAATAGTGATATATTAGACAGGTTTGAGACTTTAGCAGAAGAAGGTGGCTATCAGCTATGTCTGTTCGTATAAAGGCTGTGGTTAATAAGTTGTTAAAGAGTTGAAGGAAGCGATAGATGCTGATATTCAAGATAGGATCACAAAGGAGAGAGAGATTCAAAGTTATATCAAAGAACGCGAGTGAGAAGTTGCAGAGCGTGAAGTTTCATGGAAGGCTGATCTTGCTCGCCGTGAGGTAGGTACATCCATTTCCGTAAGATATATCTAACTTGTAGTGTGGATTTTGCTGCAAATCAATCTAGTGATAGAGTAAGATGTTTGGGACATCCTATGAATAAACAAACATGTTCATATATAGATATATTAAAAATGTTTAAGAGAAATTAGAGAAAGAACATTATATCGAGTATCCATTTTATCTCGACTAATCATAATTTCTTACTATGAAAGATTTGGATACCGACAAAATTAACCATAAGAGAAATAGTGATTTAATCTTTCATGGTTAGTTTTGTTGGTGTCTAAATTTTTAGTGGTCAAAAACACAAATTTAATCTTCTATCTTCCCAAAAGATATATGCTATTGATTCTATGTAAATTGCAAGATTTAAAAGCGATAACCAATATGCAATTGTCTTCAATAAACTAAATAAGAATCCATATTTTGAATTTGAAAAAAAAATGCAGCATTAATGTCATTAGAATTGTGAACATCTTAGGTTTGAGACTGGCTTTTGGATATGAATCCATTTGTGTGTGGTGTGTTGCATTTTGAAGAGAGAGAGGGGAGTGAAGAAGATAGAAATTGAGAAAAAAGTAGAAACTTTGTACTATTCCATCATCATTTCCACAATCCATTTAAAATATTTTATATTTTATGTTCCAGGCTGAGATTGTTCGTCAAGAAGCAAGGCTAAAGATAGATAGAGAGAATCTTGAGAAGGAAAAGAGTGTGTTATTGGGAAATGCCTCAAACCAATATGGAGCTCTTGAAATTACAATTAGTGGTGAAAAGTACCGTTGCCTAAGATTTGCCAAGGCCAAGAAATAAAGATGATTTGCTTAACATATCTTCAAATTTAACTATCATCGTGTTGTGATCATCTCTCAATTTTGAAAGATTATTGTTTGCATTTAACTTTTCATTTGTATTTTTTAGCATTAAGATTTCAAGTTGAAGACGTTGATACCTTTGTAACTGTTGCATATTATGGACAACGTTCACAAAGTAAATTTCAAATACTTATAAGGAAGGTAGAAAACCTATGCCATTTTAGAATAAAGAATATGGATGTTTTCTTGAGGGAAAAATAAATTTTCACTTCTTATATGCCAAATTATAATATATTTACTTAATAATGGAGATACAATGCTACAGGAAAATTCTACAAAAATAAAGAATTATTTTAGGAGTGTAATTTTGATATACTGGGAGTATAAAATATTGAATAAATCTATGTGTACTATTGTACATACCTGTACACATCATTTAGCAACACCTGTACACACCTGTAAACATTTTTCTGTACTAATGCTTATATTTTTCCGTGTTACTAAATGGCGTGTACAATGGTATATCTAGTATTATCCTAAAATATTTTACACGATCGGCGCTTTGAAATTAAATTCATATTTTAGTCTTTAATGTTTCGTTTCCCTAATATTTAAAACATTCTACTTTTATCTTAAACATTTTATTTCTGAAGATATCATTTTTTCCTCTATCATTATCTTCTTTTTCTTATTCTTCTGCTACATTTATTTTCAAATATAACTACTACAATTAAGATTTTGCCCATTACATAGAAAAAATTCATCATGAAAAAAATGAGAATTTGACAAATATTGTATTATTATATTGTTGTAACAACAACAACAACAATAATAATAATTGTTACGAGAGGAACCCAGAAGCCTGCTTCCTGACGAGCCCAAGGCGCAACCTCCGAGAATCTCCGCTGGAATTGGTTGGGGGGTGTACCTGCAAGACACTCCGATGCCTAAGTCAGTAAGAGTTTTAGCAGGTGGTAAGTGGTAGAAATTGGGTAAGTGTTTGATACCTGATCCTGTAGCCTTGTGGTCATACTTATAGGACGTCATCTACATGCGGTTACGAGATGTGGGGGAATCATGGGGCGGTTTATTAGGCCATGTGGATAAACTGCCCCTGAGTGGCTTAGGTTGCCTTTCCGGAAGTGTAACTTTCCCTTATGTTGCCCCAAGTCGGGTTCGTTGTCGAGATATGTCCAAGGTCGGCGCCACTCCTTCATAGTGCGTACAGGTCGGCGTCTGTGCTATAAGTACATCCCACAAGTCGGAACTCCGCGGATACAAGTCGGATGATGTGTGCTGCCCATTACGAGTTGGGCCTTCCAATCTTGGGCCTAATGGGCTGGTATGAACAGTGCCCCTATTTGAAGTCGTCATTTCATGATGGATTCAAACATATTCGTGCTCGAATTCTTCACACGTCGACGTCGGCAGTTGTGACCCAATTGTGATCTTGGGCCTTCGAACTTTACGGTTCCTAAAAAAGAGGAAATTTGAATTTAAATTTTGAACTTTCTAAATTTCAAAATTTAAATTTGGCCCCTGACTAACTTTTCAGCTACTTTAATGCTCTAGAACCTTCTCTCTTCTCCTCATTTTACCATCTTGATATTTGTGCGCCTTTTTACTTCTCCACACTCTTCTTTTACTCTCTCATTATTACTTCTCTCTTCAACCAAAACGCTCACTCTTTCTCTCTGCCGTTTCTTCTCCCCTTCACGTTACTTCTTCAACCTCTTCCATTAGTGGTGCCTCCTTCCTTTAGCGCATCCACACTCTTCCGTTTCAGCTACTGTCTGTCGTTTCGCCACCTAAGGTTGGTTCCCTCTCCCTTCTTTTCTTTTTCTTTCCTTTATTGTTTGATGGGTTTAAGGATATAAGTTTGCCCCTGCCTGTTACTGCTTCCATTTTTCTTTTAGTGCTTGCTTGATTTTCCTGTGTTCTTTGTGTGGATTTTATGGATGAATCTAGTATTGTGATAGGTTGCCATTGAAAAAATCTCCTCATCCGTATCATGCAATGAGTCCCTCATAACTTTGATATGTTGATTAATGTGTTTGAATGTGGATTCAATGATAGGATGTGTCTGTCGTTGTTGATGTTAACGTTGTTGTTTTTGTAGTGCTTGAGCATTGTTTCTGCTTCTGTTCATCATCAAAATTTCTCTCTCTCTCTCTCTCTCTCTCTCTCTCTCTCTCTCTCTTTACCAACGTGCATCCCCTTTGTTATTTTGTAGGTGTTACATAGTCGTTTCCATGGCAAGGAAATTTATTCGTGTGTTACCCGAAGTTATCCCTGAGAGTTGTAAGTGGGTAGATTCTGATGTCCTAGGTGCTAAGTCTGTTGTCAACGACGAGTTTGTCAAGTCCTTTAACGAGCACTATAGTTCCTGTGTGAGTAATGTAGAGGGTAGTGAGTACCGAGTTGTTGCCCCTGACTCTGAGGATCGCGTTTGTCATGTCGACCTAGAGAGTGAGAGTTGTATTTTTTTGTATGAGGCTATTTTTACTAAGGTGGGGATTCAAATTCCTTTTACCAAGTTCGAGATAGAAGTCTTAAAAGGGTGTGAGATAGCTCCATCTCAAATCCACCCGAATTCGTGGGGGTTCATTAGGGGTTTCGAGGTCATTTGTCGGGAATTCGGATTCCCGACTTCCTTAGGAGTCTTCCATCACCTCTTTAAGTTGACCAAGCCCTTTAGCAAGGAGAAGCAGCAATGTCTATCCTTCCGAGCTAATCAAAACATGAAGGTTTTCGAGATGCTCGAGGAGTCAGTAAGGGACTTCAAGTGTCTTTATTTCAAAGTCGTTCCTCAACCAGGAACAAGTCCTTTTTGGTTGGATGGGGAGGGCGGACATCGTTTCCCGTTGAGTTGGAACGAGATGTGGGTAGACCCACAAGTCGGTCGAGAGGATTTAAGCAAGTCTGAATTGCTCTTTGTTGACACTTTAAGTGATTGCTGGGGGTAAGAAGCCCCATCTCCAAACTCGGCAACTACTTACCCAGCCATCTGCATATATCCAAAAGAAAATCCTAGGTAGGTTTACTCATGTTTAGCCTAACTTGATTTTTAACTCATTCTTCTATGTGCTTAACATGTCGTGTTTTGGTCGATTTCCTTGCAGGAGTGATGTCGGGTAAGTCGAGCGTCTATGACAAGTTTAAGGCTCACTTGCTGAACAAATCGAAGAAGTCGGCAAACGTGGTTGGTACTGCCAGTGGCTCAAGCAAGCCAACTTCCTCAGACCAAAGAGTTCGACCATTCCCGGTTTGTTCAGGAGTATTTCCTTGGTGGGAATAGCAGGATCCCAATGGACAGGGAGAACTTCATCAAGAACTTGGAGGCTGTGACCAAAAGTAGCATTAAAGCAGCTGCCATATGCCAAGCTGCTACAAATAAAATGAAAGGTAGTATCATTGTTCCTGAAGGAGAGGTCGGTAAGCTACGGGACCGTGTAAAGGTTATTGAGGCTGAGAAGCGGGTAATTGAAGGTGAGAAGTCAGAACTTTCTTCCAAGGTCACCCGCTTGGAGGCACGCTTAAGTCTGGAAAATCAAGATCCTAACTCTGCAAGGGAACAATTGAAGAAGTTGGAGAAGGAGAAGTCGGATGTAGAGGAGAAATACAAGAGACTCTATGCTGAATACAAGTTGAAGGCCGAGTTGCAAGTCACGCAAGATACATGCGACAAGTTCTCTTCTGATGCGATGTTGCTGGCCGAAGAGGTGGCCAACAATTTGAAAGGGCAAATCAAGGTCCTATTTCCCGACTTCGACACCGACCAAATCGGTTCGGATCACAAGGTTATTGATGGTATCATCGTTCTTCCTGAACCTCCAACCGACGAGCAGCCAGATCCCTAGGAAGAGGAGATCACGCCTGAGCCGATCTCGGTCATTATCCCGACCTCGGATGCTGCGCCGACTTCCGAGAACGTGCCCATCTCTGAGAACTCGTCTGAAGTTCAGCCAACTATGTCTGACCCTCCTCCAACTCCTCCTTGCTGATCACCAAGTTTCGTGGCTTACGTTTTATTTTTAGCTTATGTCATTTTATTGTAGACTTGGTTTTAATTTCTTTAAAAGAAACTCATATTCTCGTAGGATATTTTGCTGAACATTAGCTACACGTATATCTTTTGATGCACTTTGAATGTTTTGGATACATTTTTTGCTAAGTTTGGATCATTTTTAAGTTAACTATCTCAATTTCGGACCTCGTCGCTTTTCAATATTATATATTGTTTTGCGCTTTTTCGAGCTTGAAATTGGATATTGTCGAATGTCAATTTTATTTCGTAAAAAATTGCTAAGTTAGTGGGAAATATTAAGTAGATGGCAAGCGATATTTCATAACTTAGAAATATTTACATTGCAAGCACAGTAGCTATTACAATAATGCAAAGTCAAAATAAACAAGTAGAGAAAACAAAGTCGAAATAAACAAGTAGGAAACAAACGACTTGTAGGTACTAGTCTCCACTGTAGTGCCTCATTAAAACCCCCTTCTGGAAAACCCTGTGGGAAAAACTGAGAAGTCGGGAAAAAGTGTACACCAGGGAGTGGAGATGTATTATCTAAGAGTAGTATTTCTTCATGTTGCAAGCATGCCACGACCTAGGGAGGTCGGCTCCTTGCAGAGTTGATACCTTGTAGTAGCCCTTGCCCAGTACCTCAACAACTCAGTATGGACCTTTCCAATTTGCAGCCAACTTGCCTTCTCCGGGCTTCGGAGCTCCTATGTCGTTTCTCAACATCACCAAGTCGTCCTTTGAGAAAGATCTCCTTATAACTTTCTTGTTGTACCTAACAGCAACTTGTTCCTTCAGGGCAGCTTCACGAAGTCGAGCTTCTTCTCGAACTTCCTCTCCAAGCTCGAGTTCCGACTTACACACCTCTGCATTGTCAGCTTCGCAGTAGAAAGTGGCTCTTGGACTTTCGAACTCGACTTCTAATGGGATCATGGCCTCCATTCCATAAGCCAACCTGAATGGAGTCTCACCAATTGCAGACTGTGGTGTTGTTATGTAGGCCCACAAAACGTGTGGTAACTGCTCTGCCCATGCCCCCTTTGCTTCATCCAGCCTTCTTTTCAGACCTCTCAAGATCACTTTATTTGCGGCCTCAGTCTGACCATTCGCATGTGGGTGCTCCACAAGGTAAACTGGTGCTTGATCTTCAGATCTGCAACCAACTTTCGAAAGGTTGAATCAGTAAACTGCGTGCCATTGTCGGTGACAATTGAGTGAGGAACTCCGAATCTGGTCACCACGTTCTTCCACAAGAATTTCTTACTTTGTCGAGCAGTGATGGAAGAAAGCGGCTCTGCCTCTATCTACATCGTGAAGTAGTCAATTCCAACTATTAGGTACTTTAACTGCCTTGGAGCTTGGGGAAAGGGACCTAGCAAGTCGAAACCCCACTTAGCGAAAGGCCACAGCGAAGTCACATGTATGAGCTCTTCAGGAGGAGCCACATGGAAGTTGGCATGGGCTTGGCAAGGTGGGCATCTCTGCACATAAGAAGTCGCATCCTTCTGTAAGGTCGGCCAGAAGGAACCAACCCGTAAAACCTTCTTCGCTAACGACTGAGCTCCGAGGTGATTACCACATATCCCACTGTGAACTTCCTCCAACACCTCGCCGACTTTAGACGTCGGCACGCACTTCAACAAGGGAGTAGAAAAAACTCTCTTGTATAGGACTCCTCTCACAAAGGTGTATTCTTGAGCTCACCTAGCAAGCAGCCTCGCCTCTTTGTTGTCCTCAGGTTCGATGTTGAACTTCAAGTAGTTAACTATCTCTGCCATCCACCCGAGTTCCTGTCCCGAGATGGCAAGCACCTCGACCTCGGGAGACTGCTGATTGATGGATGGAGATTGCAGTTTCTCCTGGATCAAACTCTGGTGAGAGCCATCTGGTTTGGTACTCGCTAACTTGGATAGGGCATCGGCCCTGTGATTCTCCTCTCGAGGTATATGTCGCACCTCGACATCAGCAAATTCCCTCATCATCTGTAAAGTCGCCTCCAAATACTTTTTCAGATTAGGATCCTTGGCCTGGAACTCCCCGTTGATTTGGGAAGTAACAACCTGTGAATCACTGCAGATAACGACCTTCCTTGCTCCTGCCTCCTTAGCTATCCGTAAGCCAGCAAGGACAGCCTCATACTCCGCCTTATTATTGGTAGCCTTGAATCCAAACTTCAAGGAAACTTCCATGCTTGTTTGTTGGTCATTCTCCAGTATAATACCTGCCCCGCTGCCCGACTTGTTGGATCATCCACAAAAATTGACCAAGTTGCCGAGTTGTTAGTCTGCACTCCCGTGTTCTCCACAACAAAGTCGGCAAGACACTGTGCCTTCACCGCCTTCTGACTCTCATAGGAGATGTCGAACTCTGTCAACTCGATCGCTCACCTCATCATCCGACCAGCCAGGTCGGTTTTTTGAAGAACATTCTTGATTGGCTGGCCAGTCCGAACTAGCACCTTGTGAGCTTGAAAGTAGGGCCGAAGTCTGCGAGATGCTAAGACCAGAGCAAGGACTACCTTTTCAATCTTCTGGTATCTCAGTTCCGCTCCTTGAAGCACCTTGCTCGTGAAGTAGACATGATGTTGACCTTCCTCATCTTCTCGGATCAGAGCAGAGGCTACTGCTCGATCCGAGGTAGCTAAATATAAAACCAGGACTTCCTCCTCATGAGGTCGGGACAGAATTGGTGGGGTCGTCAAGAAATCCTTGAAGTGTTGGAAAGCGGCCTCACATTCGGCAGTCCATTCGAACTGCTTCCACTTCTTCAAAACAGCAAAGAGAGGCAAGGACCTCAACGCAGATCCAGCCAGAAACCTCGATAGAGTTGCCAGTCTGCCATTTAATTGCTGAACCTCCTTCAAGCATGTGGGACTCTTCATATTCAGAACTGCGGCACACTTGTCCGGATTTGCCTCTATTCCTCTCCGAGTTAGCATGAAGCCTAAAAACTTCCCTGCGCTCACTGCAAACGCACACTTCGTTGGATTCAACCTCATGTTGTGCAACCTGATAGTCTCTAATACCTTGGACAAGTCGGACAGCAAATCTTCCTCTTTTTTGGTCTTCACCAACATGTCGTTCACATAGGCCTCCATGAGATCCCCCAAGTGTGGCTTGAACACCTTGTTCATCAATCTCTGGTAAGTCGCCCCCGCATTCTTCAGCCCGAATGGCATAACTATGTAGCAGTAGTTCGCCTTCGGGGTGATGAATGAAGTTTTCTCCTAATCTGGTGGATACATCGGGATCTGGTTGTAACCAAAATAAGCGTCCATGAAGCACAGAAGTCGGTATCCCGACGAAGAATCCACCAAGGTGTCGATATTGGGAAGTGGGTACGGATCCTTGGGGCAGACCTTATTCAAGTCGGTATAATCCACACACATCCTCCACTTGCCGTTCTGCTTCTTCACGACGACGACATTGGCCAACCACTCTGGATACTTTATTTCTCTGATGAAACCAGCATCTAGTAGACTTCCGACTTGTTCCTCAACAACTCGAGCCCTTTCTTCACTCATCTTCCGTCGCCTTTGCTGCACAGGTCTCGTTCCTGGGTACACGGACAGTTTGTTGCTCATGTACTCGGGGTCGATTCCTGGCATGTCGGAAGCCTTCCACGCAAACAAGTCGGAATTATCTCTCAACAGCTTCACCAAGTTGTTCTTCAGGTTGGGCTCAAGGGTAGACGAGATCTTCGTAGTTTTGTCAGGAACATCTCCGATCTGCACATCCTCCAAGTCTCCCTCAGGTTGAGGTCGGAAGTCCTCCTTCATTTCTGGCCTTCCGAGCTCCAGCACATTGCATTGTTCTCACTTCTGATCCACAACTTGGTCCAGGCTTTCATTGTAGCATCTTCTCCCTATTTTCTGATCTCCATGAACCACTGGCACCCCACTCCTTGTAGGGAATTTCATGCATAAGTGTGGGGTCGAAACCACTGCTCCCAACTTGTTGAGAGTCCTTCTTCCAATCAAGGCATTGTAAGCCACTTCTTAAGTACTTATAAGGAGCTTTTACCTCGCAAAGACACTTGTAAAAATAAATGACGAAATTTTAAAAGATAAGGGATAGAAGTCAATACACAAGA